>OZ023208.1:58581693-58619193 GCA_963995525.1 Escarpia spicata | reverse complement strand
TCCCACAAAAAAGCTGTATAATAGATTTCGGTACGTCTTAATGCAGTTATTCTGTTCGACCACAGGATCGTTTTAAAAACGATGTGGTTTATATTTCATTGATTTATTGAAATATTTAGAAGATGTGGCAATGGAATTTTTTACCATGGTGTAACAGAAAATTCATAGGCTATGTGTTCGTGTTGTGGTATATTTTTCCAGTCTTGGCTTACATATTGATTCAATTAATAAAATAATAATTATATACCTGGATATTTCCCACGATTGATTTATCTTGTGCACGAAACAATCGCGTATCTATGCCAACAATTGTTATTCAACAAATTATTCAGATCGATCGATTTTTGCTGATGCCAGCTTTGTGTCTTTGTTAAACTGCAGTAAGCATTCGCGTTTGTACTGTGCACTTTCTGCTGACAATGATTTGTTAAATATTTTTGAACTAGGATGGCTACGCGTTGACGAGAATACTTGGTTTTCTACAAACAAACTGTTGACACATGATGGCAGACATGTACCCATTTTGTAAATATGTTTCAGTTAAATTACTTGGTATGTTCATCATCATTACGTATAGTTCGTAGTCGGTGTTATGTCTATGACAGCGACCTCAGCAATCGCTTGCATGTTTCTCAAGGATACAAATGGAAATATTCGGGTAGCCTCTGCTGTTTTCCCAAAATCCCCAGGGAGCTCAGGTAATTTCATAACGTTTTGTTCCGAAAACCTTATTTAAATTGTAGCTACATACAACTCTCGCATGAATTCCCCATCACATTAAACTGGTTTAAAACTAGAGTAAAATATATTATCCTCTGCAAACCTTACCATCGCTTTGATAACGACTTTGTGCGTTATATGCCATGAGCCAAAGGGTTTGTCGGTACCTTTTTAGGGACGAATGCTCATAGTGATTTTAGGTTAGGCATACATCCCTAGAGATGGAAAATAGGTGATAGCATTGCAGCACTCCCAACTTTCTGTGAGAAATCACTATTTTTCGCACTATCCCCATATCAGCGACAACAAGTTTTCTATGAAATTGCTAATGGGGGACACATACACAAACTACTATGGAATATTTACTATACATCTGAGTAGAATGAAAATTAGAACCGATGTGGAATATATGTCATGCTTTCCATACAAATCAAACTTATCTTCATATCTTGAGAGTTGTGGATGTTGTGGTATTTTATCTACCACATCTCAAAATGCAATCCAGGGCATTCAGGTTTTCAACAAAAAATCACTTACAATTCTGGCTAATAACCACATGTATTCTCATTTGAGGGTCCTATTGCACCAGGATGTTGGCTTACATCTCTATATATGGAATATATGTGTGATAACATTGCAGTACATGCATTCTTTTGTGTGAAACCACTCGTTTTAATCCTTTCCCCATTTCTGCGAAAACTATTTTTCTATGGAAATTGCTGAAGGGGTGGTCACACACAAACCATTATGAAGTAGTTTTTATATAAAGTATGGGTACGACCATTTTATATCAGGTGACTGAAATACAATGCTTCACAAATATGTGATTATTATTTTAATATCTTTGGAATCGTTGATTGTATGGCATTTTATCTACCACGTGACAAACTGCAATCCATGCCATTCAGGCTTTCAACAAAATAAATCACTTCATGTCCTAGCTAATAACCTTATAATTTATGCACACTCTGTACATTTTCTTGCAACTATATTATTTATAATGATGATATTAGAATAAGCGGTTTTTAGAATGTTGTCATTGAGAATATGAGTATTGTTAGTTTCTTAGGATTGCATTCACACTCCCAATTATAGTACAGTCTTTCAAACGGTTTGATATTCTTATCTGAAAACATCGTAGGTCATACATTTCATATTTCCATTTTATGATAAACTTATTAGAGTCCATATTTCAGGATTCAGGATGCTCGGAGGAATATACACCAGCTAATTAATACAAATTTCTTCATATTTATCAATCTTATCAACAGCACCATTAACATTCTTGTTTTATTTTGTTTAAGGTAATATGGTGGTGGTGACAGAACTATGCTGTAGACTAGAGTAGACTGCAGTAGAAGTAGAACTACTGTAAACTCTCTTTCACAATGCAATATCTAAAACAGCTCGAATCTCCTCGAGGCCAATGTACCGTTCACCAGGCATCATCAAAAGAAGAAACTGATCATTTAGTCAGTCCCCAAAGCTATTAATCCTGGCTAACGTTGCTAGAAGCTGTCCAGCTGAGGAACCATGCCCCAATTCTAGACATTACCAAACATGTTAGAGAAAAAAAAAATCCCAAAATCTTCTATCACATAAAATTCAAGAGCATTTTCACCATGAAACGGGATTTAGAAACTCTGAAGCGGAAAGCAGATGAAAGCTTCACTGATGAGGCTGGTAGCAGTAGCTGCACAAGAAAAAGGCCACCCAGAAGATTATCATCAGGGTCGAGGGTGTATGATCCAAACTGCATTTTAAATGGAAAGTCTAAGTACTTGAAGCGAACAGACTCACGGGAAAAACTTATCAAAGCTACTCAACTGAATTGATCAGCGATTACTGGAGTGTGCAGTACAAAAAGGACATGAACAGATTCTAGCAGTTACAAGTCTAGACATAGTAGTTGTAGAGGCCTAATAACATGCTTCTTGTTACAAGAATTACACACGAGCAAACAAAAAAGACGAAGAAGGCGTGGACAAGGACGGGAATGAAGAGAAAACAAATGCTGATGACTCTTACACAAGGGTTGAAACAGAAGCGTATACAGAACTTTTCCAGTATATCAGAACTATTGTTATTCCCAACAAGCAAACTGTTTTGATGACTTCATTGACAACAATGCTAGAATCATGTGTATTGTCAAGAGGCGTTGAAGTCCTGAAGAATTCAACTAAGAAACACATTCGTATGATACTTGAACTTGAGCTAGGAAATTCCATTTATATTTTCCCAGACGACAAGGGGAAATTGGTTCTTCCCGACAGTGTCACAATGCAGGATATTGTCGTGGAAAACCAGATTTTGCAAACGGACAAAATCTACAAATATCAACAAGAACATTGATCGGACATCGTCATATATTCAGTCTGAAATCCGGTGCCATAAAGAGGTATTACATTACAGCAGAACATCTGAGTGCATTCCTAAGACAGTTGGGAGATATGGTGCAAGACGATCACACAGACCTTCATCATGCAGAACTGCAAAAGCCATGAGTTCAAAAAGATGAATACGCTGTGTCAGCAGTTGTTAGTTGTACAGAGCTGGGTTAACCCATTGGCTGATAACCAGGGTCTCATTGAAATATCAACCGCAAGGGCAGTTCCTCGAGATATTGCCACTGACCCGATGAAGGCATTTGAGATTGGCGAGCAACGTTATACCACATTCAAAGATGAGAGACTAGAGAAACATCCACCAAAGAAGACATTTCATGACCCAATGAATATGGCGAAGCTGAAAACATTCGGCAATATGTGCAAGAAGAAGGAAGTGAAGTCCAACGGAAGATCAATCATTTTGAAAGCAGACAGATCACTGTTTGGTCGCATCATTGTGATGACACAAAGATGCAATCTCAAGATGACGAATAATCTTTTCCATCCCCTCGGACCTTTGCCATGGGCTTTATCAACACCAGATGGGTTGTTATGAAAGACAAACAAAGCCACTTTAGCTACTTGTCTGTAAGAAATGTGACAGTAGCAGAGGAGCTACCAGATCATTCTGCAACTGTTGTTGATGGCATGAAACTTGTCCAGCGAGTAACAAGTGATTACTTTTGGCGAGGTGGCTAAACCCGTCCTGTCTATGGCACAGAGGGATGGATGTCAGAATAAAAGGATTGATATTGTGTTTGACACACACAAGGAACTCTCTATCAAAAACAGTGAAAGATCAGTAAGAGTGGAAGCGCGTGGACATAGGCTACAGAGTATCACAGCCTCACACATTGTTAGACAGTGGAAGAACTTTCTGAGCCAAGTCAATAATAATACCAATCTGATCATTTTCATGGTCAACGAATGGAAGAAGAAGGTCGAATACACATACAGGACAAGGTGCTCTTTGCTACCTTTGAAAACAATTACAACAAGATTACTCCTGAAGAGAGCGAGGAGGTTCCAGCTCTACGGTGTATCCAAGAGGAAGCCGATGGACGCTTACTGCTACATGCAGCCCATGCTGCCAGAGAGGGCTATGAAACCGTTGTAATCAGCCCAGAAGACACATGTATTCATCATGTGCCTGGCATTCAACGAGAACATTAGCGCCAAGTTGTTACAGAAAAAGAAAAAGAATCCTTCATATTGGAATTATTGCAACCACTGTTAGCAGAGATGTGTGTAAAGCGTTCATTGGATTGCAAGCATACACTGGATGTGACACTGTCAGTCCATTTGCTGGAAAAGGTAAGGCAAGTGCTCTGAAACTCTTGACTAGCAACAAAGAATCACACGACTCATTCAGGATGCTGGGCCAGGAATGGGACCTCTCTCCAGATCTTATGGTCAAACTAGAACCACTTACACGCCTTCTTTACGCTCCAAAATATTATGCTGTGAACGTCAATGATCTGATATACCAACTCTTCTGTGCGAAGAAAGGTGAGATAGAGAGTCGCCAACTGCCACCATGCAGAGACTGTTTGTGGAAACATGCACAATGCGCAAACTATCAGGCTGCAATATGGAGAAGATGTTTGGAGCAGGACCCAAGGACTCCGACCACAGTTGGCAGATACTAGAAGTTGGAAAGAGAAGATGGGACTGACCAGCTGCACTGGAAGGTCAGCCAGCACCCGAGGCCGTGTTGGATCTACTAGCATGCAGTTGTCCCAGGAAGTGTGAACTGCCAAAGTGTGTCTGCTTGTCAAATGGACTCAGATGTACTGATATGTGCAGACTCCAAGACTGTGACAATCAGGTGTCTAGTGCTGAAAATGATGAAAGCGTAGTTGAGGATGAACTGGATGATAGCTATGATTACTAAACACTGTCTACAACCTCAACTAACGACATTATTGCTACTACTTCTACTACTGCTGCAACTGCTGCTGCTACTGCTACTGCTACTGCTACTGCTACTACTACTACTACTACTACTACTACTACTACTACTACTATTACTACTACTACTATTATTATTGCTACTACTTCTACTACTGCTACTGAGAATGTGAAATGTTCAGAGTGCATAGTGTGCGTTACTATAGCTACAAGTCAATACTGTGTACCTGTATAATTTGAATGTATACAACAAATTCATTGTACGTAGGTTAGTATTACAGTCAGATCTTTAGGTGGCTAACATAAGAACATTTAACTTCATCTCAATAACAACAACTGCAAAACCCAATGTCATGATAATACATATAACTGCAATAAAATGGTAAGAGTGTGCCTACATAATAAAAACTGATGTACAGTGACCAATCTGTTGCAACGAGAACTTTGAATGTGGATACATGAGGTTACTAGCCATACTTTTAAGTGATTTTTTTGTTAAATGGCGTAAATTGCATGTTGAGACACGGTAGATAAAATGCCATAAAATCCACATTTCTCAAGGTATTAAAACCATTTTCACATGTGTATGACACATGACACTGCAGCCATATTATGTACAATTATCATACCCATAAGATATATAATAACTACTGTATAATGGTTTGGGTGTAACCACCCCTTTAGCAATTTCTTTAGAAAAATAGTTTTCGCGGAAATGGGGAAAGGATTAAAAAGAATGATTTCACACAAAAGAATGTATGTACTGCAATGCTATCACATATTTTCCATATCCATATCCAACATTCTAGTGCAATAAGATACGTCGAATGAGAATATATGTGGCTCGATTATGGAATCTGCTGCCGTTTCACATAAAATGTAGTGGAAACCTGCCACTGTTCAAACGGACTCTGAAAACGCACATGTTCAAAGCGGAATACTGTTGACATTTTACTTTCTTTGACATTTTACTCCTAAACTTATATTTTATTTATCTACCCATGATTGCATCTATGTAAATATTATATCTATTATTTATTCTATATATACATAAAGTATCTTATATATCTTAATAATGTTTAAATAACAGCTTTATATATATATATATTTATTTATTTATCTATTTTTAGTGAATTAAATAAAATTGTTCTGTTTTTATAATTATTATATCAAATTTGTATTTTATATCTATTGTGCACATACCTTTGCTAAATTTTAATGTTCTATGATATTAGCTTCTTGTACAGCACTCTGAGCATTTTATTGGAAATTGCGCTCTATAAAAATTAATATTATTATTATTATCAGCCAGAAAACCTGAATGCCGTGGATTGCATTTTGGATGTGGTAGATAAAATACCACAACATCCCCATTTCTCAAGATATGAAACTAAGTCTATTGAAATCATGACATTTAATCCACATCGTGTCCAATTTCCATTCTGCTAAGATGTATAGTCAATATTCCATAGTAGTTTGTGTATGGGCCCCCATTAGCAATTTCATAGAACATTTGTTTTCGCGGATATGAGGATAGCGTGAAAAATAGTGATTTCCCACAGAAAGCTGGGAGTGCTGCAATGCTATCACCTATTTTCCATCTCTAGGTATGTAGGCCTAGCCTAGCCAAACATCACTATGAGCATTCGACCTAAACATGTACCGGTGGCCCAAATTTTGGGTCCTGGCTCAAGGCCTATTACTCTTTATGACAAGTCTATGAGCTTTTTACTCTGAAAAATTGGACACTAATGAAGCGTTGTTGTTGTCGATGTTATTAATTGTTATTGTTAATTGGCATTTTGCAAACTTGTTTTATTCAGCGGGTACTATGCTTGAGTAAGTACTATATCGCCACGATGGTTTACAAAAAAAAACACTTCTTCTAGAAATCTATGGCCACTATTCATAAAAAAATCTGGTCTGATTCAACTGTCTTATGATGCTTCATTCACCGCATGGATTTAGTCTGACTAATTATGTCATGCCTATTTGTAGTTTGTCTGTTTGCCAGAATGACAAAAAGTAGTGGCTATTTTAATGTACTTTTTTTTCCATATGCAAATGCATTGGCAACACATCTTCGCTATAATTTATTTATGTGCCTGATTTATTTCAGGATATGCTTGTCTGTTTTTATTTGATTCCGCGAATGATTACACAATCGATAAGTCATCAGATTAATCAGTCCGTCTTCGCAACGTTGGCAACTATGATCATTTAATCTTATACCTATACATTTAACACACATAATTATTACTATGCTAGTGTTGAGACTCTAATATAAGTTTACACTTTTCACACGTAAATTATATAAAAACCAGGACTAAGCTAACACAATAATTTACATCTTGACTCCCATTCCTCCCAATTTTTGATAGCGTTAGGGACACAGCATGTACATCGTTGGTGGAAGAGGGGTTGATCTCAACGCTTTCCCCGTTTTCTTAGTTCAGGTGGACAATGTGTTCACGGGGTTTTGATGCCGAGACAGTTCGCTTCTCTTCCACCGGTGATTTTAGTAAGTTATGCGCAGGCGTAATGGCCCCATTTATAGGTTTAGGCTAAATCTTGATATAGTGTAACTCTTCAGCAGGTAGTTGGGATTATAGTTAGTGTGAATGAATGGTGTGCTTGGTTAGTACGGTACAGTGCATAAGGTCTACTGTGATTACAGTAGTAATGCTGTTGTATTATATATCTGTATAACAATGCTGCTAATGTTGTATATGCCGAAATGTGGGCTCTGTCAACCTGAGGTACAGGAGACTAATATTAGGCTCAGTCACAGGCCTGAACTTGGGATGTAGAGCCCACATTTCTCTCTCTATAACTTAATCTCTTTACTTTAATAAACGTAATTCGTTTGGCCTTTTTTCATCACTATTCATGACTTGTGTTGGTGCTTGCATAAAATAATTGACATCTTGATTTTTAATACGACCGCTACTTATGAAATATTGTACCATAATTCCAAGGGTGAGTGTAGTACGAAATTCAGCTTGGTGGCTACACCCAGATTTTTAGTATCAGAGAGTTCAAAATTCGAATTCAACAACACCATTATTATGAATATATATCTTGATTTTAAAAAGGCCTCCGCGCAGCATCAATTTCGAATAACAACTTAAATACATCCGTTTTCGTAGCACGCACTTTCCAACAAAATTAGTGTGGCTTCGTTTTACATGAAACGCATATCAACACCAGACCTGACCGGACTAACGACTGCAAGCGAAAACAATTTGAATTATTATAAAAGCCTTGTTCTTGTGTGTCTGGCAGTTATGAAAATCTGAGCTCAAACGAACTCCGAATTATAGGACGTGTTTAAGGAAGGTAACGGTTGACATCAAGAATAGTTTTACTTTTCTGTGCTGGTGGAATGAATGATGCATCGGAGCAAGTAACTGTGACTAAGAATGTAGTTGGAGGGTTTGTTGGCATCCCGTTAAATTCACTTGCCCTTATCAAATTATTGCTGGATGCACCAGCGTTTTGGGATATCAACACACACCATTGACACTCTCACCATTGTCTTTGCAGATGGATGTGGCACTGACAGACATGGTTACCAAAGCTGTGTTGCCGGAGAATATCCTAGACACATCGATAAGAAGCCAGATATTGAGGAGGAGTAATTTTTTTATAATTTAAATCAAATATAAATATGCCAATTAGCCTACATATTTGGGCGCAAATGATAAAACCTAATATACCTACATAAGTAATAATGTTTATTTTATATAGTGCCATATCAAAGACATTCATAGCGCTTTACATAAGACTAATATATAAATAGTAAACATTAAACAAATTTAACTATCAGAATAAATAAATTAAGGTGATAGTGCTGTGTAAACATCAGTAGATTAAGCAAGTTAATTTAATGTTAAAACATAATTTTCATGTTAAATAAGTACATAAAATTTTATTTCAGCTGTTAAAAAGATCAAGATAAATAAAAAGAGAATAACTTAGAGTAAAATGTTTCTGCGGTCATTCAGGTAGTAAAATGTTTTAAGGCTGCCTTGAAAGATTGAAGGGAGGTTTTGGAAGTAACAGTAGTCGACAGCAAACATGCGTATTTGTGAGTCCACTCCTTCCGCGTTGATGCGGTATCACATGGGACCACCTAACGTAGCACCCACTCTTCAAATTATGTTGTTTTTCTGTTAGCAGTGATACGTTATTCAAATATCTGCCAAGCCACCCACGTGTTTTTGACATGAACTAGACAAGTACGTTATGTCATACAAATTCAACCTATCTGCAGTACCACTGGTCACAACGAAGCCGAGACACTGCCGCCAGATGTTTTGCAGTGTATGGGACAAACCTTACTGGTAGATATTTTCTGACGAAATGGAAAATACCCCGCAACACGAATTATCTGCTGCTGTATTTAATATAGGCATATATGTAGTATATGTGCATGCATGTTCAAAATAGCTGAAAGCAACTGATATGTTACTCTGACTGCCTAAAGGATTCCATGTTATTGTAAAGGTGTGCGTTGTCAAAGCCTGAATTATTCTTGAAAAAGCCGCCGTGGCGACTAATTTATTTTGACATTCAAGATTCAGAAGAAGTCTTCCTTTGTTGTCGTTGTGACTTGTCCTTCTCTTTTGTGTGTGTAGAAGTGGTCTAGAATTAGATGTGATCTTCTAACCAACTGGACGCCGTGCACATTCTTCACTGCTGATTATTATTAAACACCAGTGACAGTAGAATTAGAAATCAAGAGCAGAAACAGAACATTTTATTTATAAACTTGTTTGACGAATGTTACACATTTAACGATTTTCGTTCGTCCAGCGGATCTCTCGAGTTCGAGCAATACGTTTTGTTCATCTGCTTAGTATCTTCGCGTGATCATGAGTCATAGAGCAAATATTCGTTCGTGTGAAATTATACACATTCGGACAACCATGGGTCAGCCAGAGTGTTGACAAGTTGATGTATATAGTTGTCTTGTTGGTTCAGCCAGTGCGTGCATTCTTGCAGCTACAATGTCGGTGGCTCCTTGTCTGCTCTCATCGTGTGCCGGCTAGTCCCATTGGTTCTCGTCGGTGCCGGCAGCGGCAAGTGTCGCTTCGTGCAGTCTAAATTTACGCTAGAGCATAAATTTGGTCGTCCAATATTTTGAATGCTAGGTTATTTTTAATTCAACGACCGTATGTCTGTGTTATAAAACGAGGTTCCATGTATAAGAAATTTCCTTTCATAAAGTGTTGAGTTTCGACCTCTGTGATGCCATTTCAGCTTTAGATTCCCAGCGACAATTCAACAAAAGTATCAGTCTAGCACCATCAATTTCAGTAAAGGTAAGTTCTCAGCGTAGTATCCAGTCCTTTGGACTGTTAAAAACGCTTTACACCAGGTATCACCATGCACGCGGTTGATAGGCTACACATACTACTGGTAAGCTGCGCCGTTATTATATATATATATATATATATATGTTTGCGCTTGACTGTATTATATCACGTAAATATAACATAGTAGTATTTTTTAATTATATATATAATAAAAAAATACTACTATGTTATATTTACGTGATCTATACACTGGTGTAAAATATAACAATGTTTACCAACTATTGGTGTATTCAGAAATTGTGTTTCAAAAACCTGCATTGTTTTGGAAACGTGCTTGAAAACATTACGTAACATTACCTGAAACCTTTTCGTCACCCCTCGTGACTACGCATAATCCATCCCTGGGGTGCTACGCAATTGCTGAAGGCTATCGAGTGTCTAATTATTTTCCAAGCTTGCGTGTCTCGGTCACATCCATATCAAAGATCTTTGTAAACACATTAATGATAGATCTGCGTGTGTTATTTTTTGTATATAATATATATATATCCTATTTAATACTGATGTTTATGAGCAATTTGAACCCACGATTATTTGCAGTTGTTAAAATAGTTAATAGAAATCAATCGAAATGAAGTGTGTGTGTGTGTGTGCGTGTGCGTGTGCGTGTGCGTGTGCGTGTGCGTGTGCGCGTGCGCGTGTGTTGTGTTGTGTGTTGTGTGTGTGTGTGTGTGTGTGTGTGTGTGTGTGTGTGTGTGTGTGTGTGTGTGTGTGTGTGTGTGTGTGTGTGTGTGTGTGTGTGTGTGTGTGTGTGTGTGTGTGTGTGTGTGCGCGCGTATGTGTGTGTGCTTCCTGGGTCGCTGCCTTCATGAGTGATTATCTGGTAGGAAGAAATATACCCCACTTTGACTACCATTTGTTTCTCTCCCGTATATATATCTCACACTTTCTTCACCTCTCACGCTGTCTACGTGATGTGCATACCTGTAGTTATCGCAGTATGTTTGCTTTATAATAGAATGCACATTTCCATACAGTACTACTTTGCTTGAATCTGAGTTCAATGATTACGGTGAAAGTTAATGAAAGAAGTCAAGAGATCACATTTATATTGCCATGAATGCAGTAATGATTGTACAAACTCCCACTCATTCGCCTGGGACTTAATGGTTTGCGATACGAACTTCACGCACATTTATATCATACCTCACCCTAGCAGCTGACAATAGTAACGACTGACGCTCAAAAATATAGCCAAGCGCAAACATAACTGACAAACATGTGGTACTCAAGGTGTATAAACATCCGTTAACGAATCTACATATCGGAACGTTTGTCCAACATCGAAATATAACGTATGCAATAGTAGGTGACGTGTTTCATCGCAATATGTTTTCAAATTGCATGTAACAACTCAATTCGGCCATGACTTGGTTCACACAGATTATGTTCGTAGAGACTGCAGGCAAACTCGACCATTTAATGTTGCTATGTACAATCATAACACTGATAATTATACTGCCAGCCAGCCTATTGGTTTCCAATTTCCTTTTGTAAAATTTAAACATATCTGGTGCGGGATCTGAACAGACACATGTATTGACGTAGATTTAAGTGAATGTTTTCAATCGCCAACAATCAGTGCTTGACAACAACTTAATAAGTAACATAGTTCCTAAAACACAATAATCTGTATTTTAACATTATTTGCAAAACGTCATTAAGATATGAACGTGTGTATGTTATCAAAATTAATTAACTAGATACGTCGGATACATTCTTCTCGATATCGCTACACTGTATGTGTTGACTACGGCGAATCCTTTGTGTATACCAGCAGGTAATGACGCACGCTCATTCATTATTCAAAGCCGCTATACGTGCGTCTATTGTAAAGAGGTATTCACATGAAACCCTGTTTCGCTCATATTGTCAGTAATGTAAGACATACACTTAGACATAGTTTGGCATTGAATCTCGACACGCCGCATGATCAATACACGGCCCGTGGGGGTGTGAACGTATTGGAACCGACTCGCTTGCCAAACCTTTCGTGCCGGTCAGGGATCAAAGCCGCTTCGGCCACCGCAAGCCGTTGGATTGCGAAGATGGATCGGATCGTCTTCGTGTCGTGGTAGTGTTTTAGCGGATGTCATGAATCGCTACAAGAGACAGCCATGAAGACATTCGTGCCGTTTCTCTTCTCGATTTTCGCATTATTGCTGCAATCGTTGGAGGCCGGAAGTACGTACAAGTGGAAAACTGGGCAGCCCCGTTATCGCCACCGGAACTACCGGTTAGTGGGTCACGTGATTAATACGATACACGGAAACGTCGCGGTCGTTACCCAGTGTGCACTGGCGTGTCTCCGAGATAACAAGTGTCGCTCGTTCAACTTTGTCGCGCGACCACGACAATGTGAACTGAACGATCGCTCCCACGTGACACAGGCTCGTCACGTGAAATGGTCACGTGGATGCTTATACTACGCCCGTGATGCGTTTTCCATCAACACGGTAAGGAACCATGCACCACGTGTTTCATGGAGCGGATTAAACGAAATGAGCGCAAGCAAACATACACACGCACGTACCTACGAACGCTATCCTATTGATAAAAAATTGATGATTTTATGAGAATTATACGCCAAACATTGTTTTAAGACCAACGTTCTCCGACATATGTATTATGCTTGCGTATTTTGGTTCATATTATCACTAAAGGATTTCCAGGATGCTTCCGTCATAGTGCTCCACTTCTGGATCTAAGATTAAATTCAAAACATTTTAACTGTTTATATTTCCCTTAGAAATGTGCAGGACGAATGTACTCGACGATTCGCATTATTCGTGGGTGCATTGATCAAATCGTGTAATCGTCGGGTAAAATGATCAGGGATTCTCGTGCATTTGATACCAATTATACATTTCTAAGCCACTGGATACACATTAGAACAGGTAATAAGTCCGTGTAGTGCTGAAATTTCATCTCACAGAAAGAGAGCAAACAACCACAAATACCGTAAGGATGTATCATAGTTAGTGGGAGACTGAACGTTTTCCACAATAGTGGCTTGCGTTAGAGTGACTTAGTTTTGATGTAACAAACATCTTGTTCGAGCGTACACAATATTTGTTTATAAAATATTCAAAACTGTTTCCTAATTAGATGCCTATTACCAGGCGTTCAATTTGAAGTTCAAGAGACTGAGAGAGAGAGAGAGAGAGAGAGGAGGGGGGGGGGGACAAGGAGAGTGTGTGTGCGTGTTTGTATGTGTAGGTGCCTGCGTGCGAGAGCAATAAATAAGGGTACGAAAGATTGAGAACAATAAAGTGAGGCGAACCCGACAACGAAGAGGGTGTGACTTATAGAGACGTGAGTGAAGTAGAACACGAGTGCGGAACACCGATATATTGACGGGCACTGAGAGACAGGTACAAAGAGATAACAGATGGGCATGCCTAGGAAATACCCCAGAGGCGCATGCATTAGATGGCATGCATAGGGGAGATCATTGTTAAATCGTGTGCAGACTACCTCTAATTACTGGCAGGGGCGGAATCAGGCGGCCATCAAATATTAACAGTCCACCTTCCCTGGCACGCTGGCTGTAATGGTGGAGAAAGGACATACGCACCGTAATCTAGGTTGTGTACACGTGTTTTCATAAGCCGCAATAAGTATTCGAGTGCTGTATACAAAACAGCGACTCGACTTTTATCACAAGTTGTTGCGGGTCCTGTCACTCACCTGTTATAAAGTTTTGTCAAATTCTACGATTATTTTTTCCGAGAAAGGCAATCGATATTGATGATGCTTCTTGCCAAACCAATAGGAGTTTCAATATACGAAAGGACCCATCTACCACTAATATTCCCACATACCGGCAACCAATCGCAACAAATTCAACCTTTCATCAGCGCAACGGTTGTGGTATTCAAATGTACTCATTTCCTTCGTCAGTACATTGTGTTCTGCAAGAACAAAAACACAAGCAGCAGTACTATCGCAAAACTACTGGTATTTAATTTGTGTGTCATGAGTTGGGAAACACATAAAAAGGTGTCCCCGGCTGTAAGTAGTGTACAATGGAAAGGTAAGTGCGTTATTAGGCTATCTGCGTAATCCCGTTTGCTCCATTTAATTGTTTGAATTTAGTCTTCTCATATACTTCACGTTTCCACATTCAGATAGTTACTTCCTTTCAAAGGAACGGTACTGTTATGGGTTTTTAACATTTATATACAGATTCGCGTAAAAAAGTAGGTCTAAATTATTTAATGTATTAATAAATCCGTTATTTACTAAAAGAAACCATTTAAAAGTCAATATCTACATGCGATAATGCTTGACGAAAATGCAGCCAAATAAATCTATGGTAAGTAGCTTTTAGTCAGAAGTCGTTTTAGTATATACAAACACTCTGCGTAGTTGCAAGCCACTAATGTCGCGAAACCGATAGAGTGAACATTTATCAGTAAGCGCGCGTGAAAAACCGTGCCGCGGCCAAAGCGCAAGTACTAGGACGTTTGACGTAAATTTACGCAACTCATTCTGTAGCAGACGACACCCAATGCGTTGCCAACTTACGTCACAATGCCGATTGATGTATTGCTTACATCACAATCGAATTTTTGCGCGTGACCACCGTCAAGCTTTGCCTGTTCTAACAATGTTGACTATGGTTATATACGTGAATTACACTACTACCGCTGCATGACATCTCACAAATCAAACATTCCCGCATACAGTTGTCACTTTAAAACTAAACAAATAATAATCCAAGTTAACTTCACTATCGTTGATCAATTGTTGACCTTTAAATAGTTATGTTGTTAAAAAATCAAACTTGTGAGGCGACCATCATACATTCAAATCGGTTTCTGGTGGTTCAGTATATTATCAGTAATATTATAATTAGTACAGTTGTGTGTTTACTAACAAAAACGCTTAATTATTCTTTGGCATATATTTTATGTTTTTTGAAATAGGTCCGCAAGTAGGCATATGAGGGATAACCAGTACATACAATCTATTGAGATTTTCAGAATGCTTTTCACAAAGTGCCGCATCAAAGATTTCTACTTCAACTAAAGGCCTAAAGCACTGATGTCCATTTCCCTTATGAAGTTTATTCTCTGGGTTGATTGACAGAAGACACCGGGTATCAGTAGCCGGGTAGGCTTCCAACTGAACATCAGTTTTAAATGGGTTACCATAAGGATCATTATCGTGTTGTTTTAAAAATATCAGGTTCATCGCATGGTTTATTTGCGCGGTAGGGAGCGTTGTTTGACCTGCGATTTCAGGCTCACGAAAATCCTCCAACTGCATTCCGTTGTTGCTCACCGAAAACACCCATCTGCACCGATTGAGGCTAAAAAAACGCCCAATTGCACAGCTCCATTGATGCTGACTAGAAACCCCCACCTGCACACCGTAGAGGATAACAACATCCAACTGCACCTGTTAGTGTTTAGAGTGTTATACATAATGATGGTGATAAACAACATTTACAAGTGGATCTATTCAAATTAGTAAAATGGTCTGACAAATGGCAGATGATTTTGGGACTATCAATGAATGGGAGAGATTGTCTTCGGATGGTGTAAATGCTAGCTGAATGAATTTGTTTAAAACAAAACTGACAAATTTAACAAGGTTTAACAAGATTTAACAAGACTGCCACCCAGAGAATTAACTCTAGGTAGCAGGTGGACAAGGAAGCTTATTGAGAGTCCAATCCTTTTATTTATGTGTCCTTCTGAGGTATGTGTCGATTTTATTTTAAAACATATTCACGCTACTAGCACCCACACAATCAGCAGATAATCTGTTTAATTCATTTACAGTCCTTTGTGAAAATGAGAAATTTCTTATATCTAATCTATACTACTCCTTTACTAATGTAACTTCATGTCCTCTTGTCCTTCTATCTTTCTTAACTAAGAAAAAAATATTTCTATGAATATTTTCATAACCATTCATTATTTTAAACACTTCTATCTGATCTCCTCTCAATCTCCTGGTCTCTAGTGTTGTTAAACCACATTCTTTTAGGCGAATTTGATAACTAAGATCCCTAAGTTTTGGTATCATTTTAGTCGCTCTCCTCTGTACTCTTTCTAGCATATCTATGTCCTTCCTCCGATACGGCCTCCAGGCTTGTATACAATATTCTAAATGAGGCCTCACTATTGCTTTGTACAGCGGTATTATTAGTTCTTTTTCCTTATACGCTATATTTCGCCTAATTAATCCAAGGATTTGATTTCCCTTTGAAGCTGAAATTCCGCACTGCTCTGAAACCTTCATATCAGCACTAATGGTTAACCCTAAGTCCTTTTCTTTTACAGTAGTACTTAGTACAGTATCCCCCATTGTATATTCTACCTCTTCGTTCCCATGTCCTGCGTGGAGGCATTTACATTTCCCAAAATTGAACAGCATTTGCCACTTTTCAGACCATTTGATCAACTTGTCAAGATCATCTTGTAAATGTTGTCTATCTCCATCACTTTTAATCCTTCTAAACACTTTTGTATCATCCGCAAATTTCAATACCTTGCTTGTTATTTCATCATCCAATTCGTTGATATATATTAAGAATAATATAGGTCCTAGTACTGATCCCTGTGGTACCCCACTCAATACCGATTTCCAGTTTGAAGCCCCCCCCCCCCATCAACTACTACACGTTGTCTTCTGTCAATCAGCCATTTTTCTATCCAGTTTATTATACCATTCCTATGCCACGGGCCTTTAGTTTAAGCAGTAATCTTTGATGTGGTACGTCGAAAGCTTTTTGAAAATCTAAGTAGACGATACCTACTGGTGATCCCTCATCTACCCACTTAGTGATGTCTTCCAAAAAACATAACATATTTGTTAAGCATGACCTCGCTTTAAAAAAACCATGTTGAGATGGGTTTATCAAGTTATGTTTAACAAGAAAATCCACCTCGTGATCTTTAATTACTCTTTCTAATAATTTGCAAATCACTGATGTTAAACTCACTGGTCTATAGTTCTCTGACTTGTTTCTCGAACCTTTTTTAAATAACGGTATAATGTTTGCCTCTTTCCATTCTAAAGGAACCACTCTAATGACAAATTGAAAACTGTTGCAAGCGGTACGCTAATTTGTTCTACAATTTCCAATAGTAGTTTGGGCGGAATCCCATCCATTCCAGGTGATTTATTATCCTTCATAGCCCTTAATTTCTTAGCTACCATTTCCGGGGTTACATTTAATTGTCCTAAATAGTCTGAATCTTCCCCCTTGAACTTAGCCTATGGTATTGGCAGTGAACTAATATCTTCCCTGGTAAGCACTGAACTAAAATACTTATTCAGGTATTCTGCCATTAAGAATCCCTCTGATATTATATTTCCAGCACTATCTTCTAGAGGACCGACCTTATCTTGAACTTTCTGTTTGCTTCGAACATACGCAAAAAAACTCTTGCTGTCATGTTTTATATTACTAGCTAATTGTTTTTCATAGGTTCTCTTTGAATTTCTAATTTCAGCTGTAGCTTGGTTAAGTGCTTCTTTATAACTGTTGTAGTCTTCATCATTTCCAGTACATCTATATGACTTCCACATCATTTGTTTATACTTAATTTTTCTAATGGCTTCTTTCAATAAGTGTTTCTTTTTTGACCGTTTCCCTTGTTTTTTGAAGGGTAGAAATTTATCGACTATGCACTTATAAATAGATAACAAAGTTGGACTCCTGATAAACCAAATGCGTTCGTGTCCACTTGTCATCTTGGTTTTGGTCTCTGGGTGGTAATTTAGATAAATCTTGCTGCTAAATATTGATTCAAACGTGAAACGCCTATCAGAATTGATCCGAAATTTGAGAAAGTGACATATTCGACAATTGGTGAAAATGCGTCTGCGACACGCGAGAAAGAGACCGATAAACATAATGGCGTTCTAAAAGATGCAGTTTGTTGTTGTTTGGATGAAAGACAATAATCCCGTTGTGGATGGTTACAGCGCGTCATTGGAGACAAGAATCTTGTCTGTCTTAACGGAGGTGTGAAGGCTACAACGAGGACACAAGGCGGAAGATTAGTGACGACATGCGCATGCGCAGACGAATGGACAGGAAGGAGATGCGAAACAAACGGTCAGTGGAGAATGGTCAATAACTGTTGTGAAAATTGTGTGTCTATATGTAACACGTATATCTTTGTATGATATAATGTATATATATTTATAATAATATATAATTATAGTAAGAATATAGTTAGTTTATATGTATGAACCATTATCGCGAAAACATGTACGGTACCGGTAAAATAACATGTCCAATATATGTATGTTTTAGCTAGTATAAATATTAAGTGTACCAATGTGCACACGAAGCAGCAATGCTTGACCGGAAATAGTACTTGAGTAAAATATATTCATGGATAAAGAATACAATTTGACATCTTCATAAAATCATATTTCGAATATAACTTTGTAGATTTTGAAACGTTTTTCAAATGTAAGTGTCTCAAGACAGCAACCATAGCATACCATGTAAACCTTAGTCTCCCATGTCCCCAGCTAGATTCCGACTCCTATGTAATGTTTAGTATTAGCATAATATTATAATGCAATTTGGAAACTACCAACACTAATCTTTAATTACAGCACTAACGTACACGATATTGAATAATGCAGTGCGCCACGGGGAGTAAAAGCAAATTTACATTTTAATCCCGTTTCCAACTGCAATTATATAACGATAGACTCCATTATACACGTAAACATCAGCAGAGAACATGGGCGCAATTGTATTCGAATGTTAATTCCCATGCTAAATTACCGCTGTTGTTGCGTGGCGTTGGGAGTAAATCTTCGTTGATTGATTGATTATAAATAAAAAAAGAATGTGTATAACATTTATTGTACCAGCGCTACTGGATGTAAGCAGTGCGTGCACCAAATCCGTAGAGGGCGGAAAGAGTTTGGCGGGAGATACATCGAGGCAGACGGACTAATATTAACAATCGTTCAGGCAGATAATCTGGCAGCTGTAATCGTTAGCACAATTCTATTTCAGCACGATGTGTTATGTTTCCTTAAAAAGAACCTTACAAATTAAAAGATTACCAATAATTAATAAACCGTTCGTCTGATACGTACTCAAAATAATATATATATATATATATATATATATATATATATATATTCAGAACCAGGTCTTTACATGCTAAAACGAACGGTATAAATAAGAGAATATCCAAAAATGAATGATGAACGTCATCGGTCTCGTACCCAAAGCTACGAGTACCTAACATTGACATGCATATAATGTTACCGAAGACAGTTGGGGTTCACTGGCAGCTGTGATCGTTATATAGTTCTATTTCAGGATAGAAAGTCTATATTTACTAAAGCAAACTGCATAAATGAAACGAATACCAAGAATAAATAAAACGTCCATCCGAGGTGTACCCAACATGACGGACAACTAGCGTGGACATATTTCCCGGTAGGATTGCATGTGTATAAAACATATAGTCGTTATACTAATTATACACTGTCGAATTATTTTTTATTAATAAATTTCTGCGAATACAGTGTATATATATATATGCTTAATAATTCGCATAAACGAATCCCGCATTGCCGGCAAGGCGACACCATATCGATCTGGCACGAACGCCAGAACAACATCTTGAGTTACTGGCCATCAATTAGTAATTATCATGACGAATAATACCCGCAGGATTAAACATTCGGCTTTGTCCCGAGGCCATTTAAGCTGTAATTATGTAGCGTTTCATTAGTTATTCCTGGCTATCTATACAGTTCGTCAGTAACAATACACTTCTAGGCCTATGCAGCTCTCGAAGGCAACAAGCACTAAACACGTGATTAAACACCTTCGAACACGGCGCCTGGCCTATCAACATTACAGTAGACCCGTCGTACCGTAAGTCTACTTTGAAATATTATAATAACTAGCCTAATAATTATCCACAACCTAAGAGAGAGATCTACATTCTTTAGTCTTAATACTACTTATAAATACATACATATTTAACACAACATTTACATAGTAACATAGCTGCATTTAATTGACAGCATAACTATATCCAAAATACAAATTTTGGCACATCTTGAAATTTCGAGTAAGCCGCCATTTATGTTTAACATATAAAAACAATTTTTTATTTTTATGATATTATCAAGATCTTGCACTTCATTTAAATGCATATCATTGTTATTCCTTAACATTATGGAATGTCCAGTATTCACAACATTAAAATACCATTGGAAATACTTAGCTCTTCTTTAGAATCACCCTTTTGATATAGATGTCGATCGTTGCTTTTTCACGATATAATTAAATTATGAGTGTTTATAGTCTTCGTCTCGAATCTATATTAGCAGCTCCCTCAACTTTCAGCTGTAACTGTGGATCAGAACGACTCTTTCCTTTACGACGTCGGAATGTTTTGGGCAAAATCGTGGAATCCGGCCTAGAATGGCATGTGCAAAAATGGATGCCCCAGTTCAACAACAGACGATGCGGCCACAGCGAACTAATTAACCGATTGTGTAGACATTTATCACGTGTCGAATGAAGTGCGGCTGATTACACCCGAGACTAGCTTAATTGGTATTGAAAGAATAACACGTCAGTCAGATTGGAGAGTAGGTTGAACAAAAATCACATGCTTAAGATAGTTGTCAGTAGCAGCCGACGGTAAAATAGGCTATGGGATACTCCGTGGCTCAACGCAAAATATTGCCAAAACAAAATCGCTCACAGCTAGTTTAATATACGGTTATTTCTGCTTTTGGTAAGACAAAAAACAAACTGTTGCTGGATACATTGCAACAAAGTAGGTGAAGGTGAGGACCCGTGACTGTAGAGGAGCTTTGAGCCAACCTCTGTAACTTTCTTTATAACGATTATACGCTTCACATTCTGAATTATATAGAAGCAGAACATTATAATTACACCTTCATAGCCATTCGACTAATGAGGGACGACACACACCGCGCACAAAATTACGATTGTACGTATTTTAATCGATAACATATTTTTTAGTAAATATTTCATGTTGTTATTTTTTATATACAATGTAATTGGTAATGCAATTTTGTTGATAATGGCATATTGACAATACGAGAAAGACTTACATGTTCTGTCGATAAATTGAACACTTCGTGGCAGAAGTTGATCTACTGTTCGACAAAACTCTTTTTGTAAGTACATTTGTGATCAGGAACCCACGAGCCTGAAACTGTGTGGTCCGCTAATTGATTCAGGGGTCCTTGTATTGACTGGTGCTACACGAGCCTGAAACTGTGTGGTCCGCTAATTGATTCAGGGGTCCTTGTATTGACTGGTGCAACGCGAGCCTGAAACTGTGTGGTCCGCTAATTGATTCAGGGGTCCTTGTATTGACTGGTGCAACACCCTCATTCGTTTCCGTTTCATAGGGCATGTTGGTAGTGTGCGGATAGTTTTATATTTGTTTATGTCGGTTAGTATAAAACGTATTAAGTGGTTTCCTGTACAGGCGGAACGCTACAGTATCAAGTGGGAAAGACATTAATAGGTTAATTAATTGTAGATCGGCTGGGTAATTAACACATCACTTAGTTTTATATAATCACCATCAATTGCAAAGAGGAATAATGCTTGAAAAGCCAGTTGCTTAGCATATTTATTCGCTGTCAGTTTTGATCTATTTTAAAAGTACAAGTGTTATTGAAAGATCGAATTCCAACTCGAACTGCGAAATCGATTCGAGACATTACAAGAACTAGACGACATCGACACCATGAGCGAAAACATCACTGAGACGATCCAACTAAGTGCGACTACTGTAGCCAAAGCAATCAACAGGCGTGTAGTGACGAGAATATCGTCACCGACACGAGCACTGATGAAAAACGACGAGAACTGGTGGATAACGGCGACCGTAACAACAAATAGAGTACGCAAAAATATGCAAGGCCATCAAAAAGAAAGCGAAAGAGGACATCAGGAAGTACAAACAAGAGTTCAAACGAGAAACGACTATGGCATCAAAGAATCTGAAGAAAGCCAGAAGAACACAGGCACTAGGCCGAAACAGACTAATTACACTTCTAGACAAGCAGGGTAGAGAAATACAACATCAAGATATGACAATGGAACGAACAGAGGAATGCCACGCCGAGCTATACGACAATGAACAGAGTACCATTATTCACACCGACGCAAAAGAGGCACCAGAGATTACATCATGGGAGGTGGAAGAAGCACTAAGAGATATGAAGAATCGGAAAACATCAGGCAACGACCATGTAAACATTGAAACATTAAAAGCAGGAGAAGATACCATCTCGAAGACACAGACTAAGCTATATACTAAATGCTTGTCAGAAAGACGACTACCCACCGCGCGCAAGAACGCAAAGATTGTAATAATCTTCAGGAAGGGAAATAAGAAAGATATAAAGAACCGATATGTCTGTTATTAAACATCTACAAATTACTCACAAATATATTAACGAATAACGGAATAGGCTAGAGAAGACACTTGACGAAAACCAACCACGAGAGCAAGCAGGATACAAAAGCAGGTACTCAACGACAGATCATATACACGTCGTAAACCAACTGAAAGAGATGTGCCGAGAATATAATATCCCGCTCTGCATCGCTTCCGACGAGTATGAGAAGGCTTTCGACTCGGTACAAACTCAAACAATACTGACCTTCCTTCAAGAACAGGGGATAGAAGACGTGCACATGGAACTCCGGAAATACATCTACACCAACAGCTCGGTGACAAGGTGACACCATATCGCCCAAGCTGTTTACTGCAATACAACAAAGCGTATTCCGAAGACTGACGTGGGTTACAAGAGGCTTGAGGATAGACGGAGAATATCTCAGTCATCTTCGCTTTGCCGACGACATACGCATATGCGCTACTACACCGCAAGAATTACAAAAGTGCTGCAGGAGCTAGCTGAACATTTCGAAGACAAAAGTGATGTTAGAAAATGACGCACCAATAAATATCAACACAACGCATATAGATAACGTTGAAAGCTACGTCTATCTGTGACAGCGATACAGTATCAGAGACAAAAACCAAAACAAGAAGATTCAAAGAACGATCACCGCCGGCTGGACAGCATTCACCAAACACCGCGACATCGTCAAGGGTAACTTTGGAACCTGCTTCAAGAGACAAGTCTACAACTCATGCGTACTTCCAGCGATGACATACGGCGCGGAATCATGGACACTCACCATCCAGGCAAAGAACAAGTTAGCAGCCGCACAAACAAAGATGGAAAGAAGTGTGTTAAACATCACATATCGGGAGAGAAAAACAAACATCTGGGTAAGAGAGAAGACAAAGGTCATATACGTGATATAACAATTCAGAAAACAGAAATGGACCTGTGCAGGGTATATCAGCAGACTACGATATAACCGATGGACATCGCGTATCACAACCTGGAGACCTTACGAAGGGAAACGATCTAGAGGAAGACCAGCGAGACGGTGGAGAGACGAACTAGACGAGTACTGGAAGGGCACCATCTGGCAGAGGATAGCGCAAGACAGGCAGATTTGGAAATTACATGCTGAGGCCTTCGTCCAAGCATGGGACACTACGGCTGCACAATGATGATGATGATGATGATGATAATTTTTGTTACTGCTCAAAAGACCCTACATGTTGACTCAAGGGACCCTACGGTTGGGTTCCCTTCGGCCACGTCACATGCTTTCACTAATTTCCGTATTCTTGGAAATGTTTAGTTAAATTTTAATAATAATTTATTTCTTTGCGATCATGAGTTTGAATAAAATACAAGAAACACAATAATATGTTTATTTGCTAAACCTACTAAAATTTAATTTAATTGACGTGTCTCAGCGTTATAGATTTGAATACCCTGTTGGAGAACATTATTATTTATACAATAATCTAATGTTTCCGTAGAGTTTGATCACTAATTGGAAATATTATAATGTTTAAGTCCATAACGCTAATTACATTTGATTGACGTATACACCCGCCATAAGGTTCTAGTTTGAAAACCAAAACAGTAATTTATAAAAACGTACACGTAATGCTAAATTAATCTATTTTAAAATGTGTTAGTTATAAGTCGTATCAACACTAATAATAATGGAATTACTTCTTTAGGCCCCAATATCCTCGGAAAATCCGAGCTCAGTGGCGCAACAAATGCAAAGGATTAAGCGTTCTCATTGTTAAGTACAGAGCAAAAGTCGTCAACGGATGGATGGAATTGCTAAGAAGCTAAGGAGGATATGCAGTATTAAAAATATAGGCATTTTAGATGACAGCTAAATTAAGGTATATTTCTTTCTGATTTAACACCAACAGGGAGCAAGTTCCACAGAGTTGGTGCAGCAACCGAAGAGGCTCGAGTTTCAGCATTCGTCTTAACTATGGGAATAACAAGTAGATCAGAGTCTGCCGACCAAAGCTGTTTATGTTTCTTTGATGGGATAAGCATAGAATTTGTGCAGGTTGTTTGGATGATAGGGCTTGATAAGTAAGTGTACAGATATTAAAAGTAATGCGATATCGCTCATCATTGGAGTACCAATGATGAGAAAATCACTCTTATTTGCATTTAACTTTAATTTGCTGTCAGACATCCAGTGGAAGATATCTTGGAGGCAAGCTGGTCAAGGGAGCGCTTTGTATCTGGGGTAGCCAAAGAAATGTAGATCTGTGTATCGTCAGCATAAAGATGATGATCCAAATTATGCCGTTGGATGACAGAGCTTAGTGGCGTGGTGTAGAGAATGAAAAACAAAAGCCCAAGAACAGAACCCTGGGGATGTTCTAATGTTGATATTCCTGTGTCTTTTGTTTTGTATAATCTAGCGTAATATGCATACCATTAAAACAGCCGTCGGTGTTGGCATTCGTTCTGGCGTTGGAAATAAATACGACCATGTTAGCTGTAAACAGTTATGCTCCCTACCGTACATTTATTATTCTAATTCTTCCAAAATAATTGTTCACCATCTTCACACAATCGACCAATGGAAACCAAATATGTGTATCTCACAATAAATTTCGAATTTTTTGTTTCACAATTTAGACAAACAATCGTTTCTGTCGGTTTTGAATTGTATTGCATTATTTTCTGTTCGATCCAAGTGTTGCCCTGTTGGACCACTTTGTGACAACATTACGAAAATATGGAATAGTAATTATGTTTCGTTGGAAATCAGAACTGGAACCGGTTTCCATCGTAGTTGTTTTGATATTTTCAGCAACCCTCGCCTCTTGGGGTCCTTGGGGTAACTGGTCCTACTGCACAGTTTCGTGCGGGGCGGGAGGCTGGCAGAGGAGAGAGCGACACTGTCTGCTAGTGCCGACTGGGGCCACCCAGAGGGTGCCATGGTCGTGCCTTGGACGTCAGTATGACGTCAGAGGGTGTAACACAGACAACTGCCCACGTAAGTCGATATGTCCATGTGTTCATCTGTCTATCTTTCTCTTTGTCTGTATGTGTCTGATGTTTATATGTTTTTGTATATCTCTGTCTGTCTGTCTGTCTGTCTGTCTGTCTGTCTGTCTGTCTGTCTGTCTGTCTGTCTGTCTCTCTCTCTCTCTCTCTCTCTCTCTCTCTCTCTCTCTCTCTCTCTCTCTCTCTCTCTCTCTCTCTCTCTCTCTCTCTCTCTCTCTCTCTCTCTCTCTCTCTCTCTCTCTCTCTCTCTCTCTCTCTCTCTCTCTCTCTCTCTCTCTCTCTCTCTCTCTCTCTCTCTCTCTCTCTCTCTCTCTCTCTCTCTCTCTCTCTCTCTCTCTCTCTCTCTCTCTCTCTCTCTCTCTCTCTCTCTCTCTCTCTCTCTCTCTCTCTCTCTCTCTCTCTCTCTCTCTCTCTCTCTCTCTCTCTCTCTCTCTCTCTCTCTCTCTCTCTCTCTCTCTCTCTCTCTCTCTCTCTCTCTCTCTCTCTCTCTCTCTCTCTCTCTCTCTCTCTCTCTCTCTCTCTCTCTCTCTCTCTCTCTCTGCCCGTCTCACACACACACACACACACACACACACACACACACACACACACACACACACACACACACACACACACACACACACACACACACACACACACACACACACACACACACACACACACACACACACACACACACACACACACACACTCTCTCTCTCTCTCTCTCTCTCTGTGTGACTGCGCGCGCGTGTGCGTGTGCGTGTGCGTGTGCGTGTGCGTGTGCGTGTGCGTGTGTGTGAGCGTGTGTGAGCGTGTGTGTGTGTGTGTGTGTGTGTGTGTGTGTGTGTGTGTGTGTGTGTGTGTGTGTGTGTGTGTGTGTGTGTGTGTGTGTGTGTGTGTGTGTGTGTGTGTGTGTGTGTGTGTGTGTGTGTGTGTGTGTGTGTTTCGTATCGTAGCCAATATTATGTTTGCCTCTACGGTTCATATGAAGTCTGTGTCTCTGTTATGAAGGGTGGAGTTCGTGGGGAGAATGGGACGCGTGTCCGACGATGTCAACATGCGGTCGCAGTGAGCAGACGAGACGTCGGACGTGTCGACTGGCCGACTCGACCGAGTCCAACGCCTGCCAAGGAGCGAACGAGGAGACGAAGCCGTGTGACGGACCACCTTGCCACGGTAAGGCTTCAACGTAGCGCTACAAGAACGCCATCGTATAAAAACCGCAAATATGTGTCCCTAAATCAGCGTTTAAACTTTAAAGAAAGAACTAACCAAATAAGATTTTGTTTTGCGCAGCTATACTCTGATTGTTTATGGTATATTGTAGGTATTTGGTATAGCGTTGTCCTTTGTGTAAAGACATTTCGTGTAACGGTGTTGTCCACGAATTTTTGACGTAGTTTTCTGGATAGGCGTCAAATAATAGCAGTAGTCTATATGGATGACGTCGTAATAATAATAAACCGACATGCCGGAAACAGGTACAGCTATACATTAACATATTGAAGAATAAATGGGACCGTTGATGGTGTAATTTATCTTACAGAAAACAGTAATTTCAGCCATACGTGAATTTCTCTTAACCTTGAGTTAAAAAATAAGCCGTTATTTGCGCATTTACTTAACAACGCATCTCTGAATTCAGTCAGAGAGTCTTTGTGCTCACCAATATGCCCGCTCACCGATATACTCTCCAGCACACCTTACAGTGCACCCGACAGTCTCCGGGGACTGGGGCCGCGGGAGGTTACCAAGAAATGTATTTTCGCGGGCACACGATTCACTGAGTAGGTCAGCGCCTCGGTCAACAACTGAGAACACTAGCGTTCTCTTGATGTTGACGCCGTCTCCATGGCAACGGTTATCCAGTAAACAAGCCAGACGCCGTGGGTCGCAGGCACCTCATCAGCGCATCGTTAACAGCGGTATCAATCAGTAGTAATTAATTTCACCGATCGTCGTGTATTTCGGAGAACTGTTATAATTGACGGTGACGTCGTGTGAATGTAAAATGCGCACAAAATCAAATGGGACTACGTGAGTTGAGGGCAACATTATATCTGCATTGACTTCATATCCTTACTCATGACTAGGCCTTACAGTAATACGGCTAGCTTACAGTTTTGTATTAATACTCGAATATTTGTGGCTTGGATAATGTGTTCATGCTGCATTATAAGTATTGTTATTATTATTATAACAATAATTTCACTTTATTGTAACATTTTATGGGACCAGTCCTCCTTAAGGATTTGTGAAATTATAGCCAATGTATTTATTTTGGCCGAACATTTTATTTCGTTCTGGATTTCTTTTGTTACTGCAGATCTAACATATTTTGTTGGTTTTATGTAAATTTTCCTGGGTGCAAAATATAGATAAAAGTCTTATCAGTACTGTTATTTAACATTAATTAATAATTTTTTATTTAACCGAGCCACGACAACTTTCTATGCGCAACTTCTTCTGCACTAAACATTTTCGTTGTCGACGAATTTCTTCGCACACAGCGACACATGAAGACGACCATAACAGCTAATTGTTTGACAATTAAAAACCAACTTGCTGCGTTTGTGGTAGCGATGACATTTGCATTCGTGCTGTCATTTAAAACAACGTTATAATTCTCAATGTAAACATAATACGTTAGAAACGTCGCTATGTAATATATATATATATATATATAATTTATAATCATGTCTACGTTAGAAAAGCCGTTAGGGAACATAATACGTTAGAAACGTCGCTATGTAATAATAATAATATATATATATATATAGCATTTACAATCATGTATACGTTTGAAAAGCCGTTAGGGAGGCTAGTGTAATAATAATAATAGTAGCAACTTTATTTATAGACTAAAATCCCAAAGTACAAAGCTGTTTACAACAATCAATTAATATGGTAAAGAATAAATACAATAATAGTAATAATAGTAAAATAAACAGGAATACATAAGATTGTGTATAGTTAACTAGAGAAACTATGTCACACATATGAGTCTATATAACATCAAATTAATTAAGTTAAATAACTTAATAAACAAATACTGGAAATTACATTCAAGTAAGAATTAATATAACATTTTGATATTTGATAGCCCTAAAATATAATTTACTAAATAATTGTGATAAAACATTGTTAATATTGATATTGAAAATAATAAAATATATTGTGATAATAGAAGACCCGCGCGTGACGCGTGAAGACTAACCATTAAAAGCGAGTTTACATTAGTGTGTCTTAAAATTAGCTTTAAAAGTGTCCATGCACTGTGTCAGCCACAAAACGTTCCAGAAGGTCGGTCCTGCGCACAAGAGTGACCGACGGTCGTAGGGTTCAAGGTTCTGCCGCGCTATAGTTAGTAACCCGCGATGAGTTGTAAAAGTGGTTCTGTGCTTGAACTCTCTGCAAGACCATTCACAACACGTCTTTTGGGATACATCAGTACTTCGTAGAATATTGACAGTAACTAAAACCGTAAATTTGCCCTGATGAGGGACGGCAGATGTCGGTCAGTCCATTTCGAATTTCCAAGAACCTTGTGTAAAATCGATATAATAAAACAGTGTTCTATGGGGAACCGTAGGCCTGTCTGTCTAGTGGTCCATAACGTCGTCAGTTTTTCAACTACTGAGCTAGTAAAGTTATACAGGTTTTCCTGGGAATCTGGATATCCAAATAAGTGCTCGATTATAAAACAAAATAACAAATAAGAAGGCGCAAGAAGGCTTTCAGAACAGAACGGTTCTCCCTCTGCGTCTTGATCCAAACCAGAAGAGAAGATTTAGTTTACCACACGTGCACACGCGCACACGCGCACACGCGCACACGCGCACACGCGCACACGCGCACACGCGCACACGCACACATACACACACACTCTCTCTCTATGCCCCGTATCTAACGTGTTCCCTGTTCCGCCTTCAGGGCCGGTGCGCCTGGGAAACGGCGTCTCGACGGGAGAGGGTCGTGTCGAGGTGTACGACGTCTCCCGTGGCATCTGGGGACAGGTGTGCAACAGGGAATGGGACAACCGGACCGGAAGTGTCCTTTGTCGGCAGCTTGGCTTCCGGGAAGTAGTCAGCGGTAAGTTCGATATTTCGTTCAAGTTCGCCGTTAGGCCAACTGAACATCTAAACTATGACCATTCAATAAAACAATTTTTGTTAATCGCTACATCTATGAAAATTGTAGTAAACTGACTGGGAAACTTAAAAAACGGTTCGTTGCAGCGGGTCACATATTGAGATGAAGATCAATATTGAAAAGCCTAAATGATGACTATAGCAAAGGACACGAGAGGTAGGCAAACAGCAAGGAAGAAGGACAACTGCTTCACAAATTGACAATATAGAAAGATAGGCAATATAATGAAGGCATTAATTTGCAGGTAACAACGGGAAAAAACACTATCAAGAAAAATAAAATTATTACAAGAAAATGAGTGAGTGGTTAAAGAAGACGGAGATGGGATAAAATTATATAGGCCATTAGGAAGAGAAAATAAAACTAAATAGGACACATGCTAAGATGTGACAGAGAAAGAAAACTCACGAGGAAAACAAATAAAGGGAAGGGTTTATAGAAGACTGCACGAGGGATGAATGAATGAACACATGATGAGAAATACAGAATGTTGGACAGAATGGAAAGTTAACCCGATGAAGGACCAGCATAACTGAAGTCTCATTTCCTGAAACAATTTCAAGAAACGCGCCCGTTCCTTCACATATTAGTACTGTTTCTGAGCAGCAGTTAGGTTTTTTCATGTTTTCAACTAGTGTAAACGTCGCCAAACCTTTATCAATAGCCTTTCAATAATTTCCTACAATTTGACTTCTTTCCAGCACTGTTCCAACATATAGTCTCATGGTTGGTATTTGACTTCAACTATTGATTTAAATAATTTAAAAAGTGGCATAAAACAAACTTACCAAACCGATTTGAATAAAACATAGGATATACATAAGCGGTTCCCAATCTTTTTCTCCTCTCGAGTCTCGAACTCCGCCGGGTTTTTAATGATGTGGTAATGGTATATAATACCATGCATGGACATGTCAATGTATCTGAAAATTATTTCATTTTGTGCAATAACACTGCTATATGTACCACCATTTCGACAAGAGGTCATGGACTTAAACTTAAGAAAACACCCTTTAAACTTGATGTAACAAAAAACATTTTTGTAATAGAGTTGTATATATCTGGAACAACTAAATGAACGCATTGTTAACTTAACATCCAAAATACAATTTAGGAAAGCCCTGCGTACAATAAACTTTGATTCTGCAATGAAGTTCGACAGACAATTGTAAGAATCTACTTGATTGCAATATTTGTGTATCACTATTACTGGATATTAGAGTTAAACATGCCTACTAATGTTCAGTTATCTAACATTAAGTTCTATCCAGGGCTTGTGCGTAAATACATGTGTAAGCTGCCAAAGTTCAGCCGTAGCCCGGATGGCGTACCCTCCGCTGTACTTAAATGTCTTTCACATGAACTATGTCCTGGACATTATTTTCAAAATGTCACTCGACAGCGGTGTATGTCCTTCGCTCTGGAAATTGACGGACATCACCCCTGTTTATAAGAAAGGAAATGAATCGCAGGCACGTAATTACCGCCCGATTAGCATTCTACCAGCTATGTGCTGTTTGTTTGAACGAACATTGGCTGACAGCATAAATTACCACCTCAAAATCACGTAATTGCAGATGCTCAATACCGTTTTGTTAAAGGGCGATCCACAGAGCTGCACCTATTGAACTGCAGTAACTTGTGGGTTAAGGCCATTGACTCAAAACGGTTCGTTGACACGGTGTACATCGACTTTTCCAAAGCGTTCGATACAGTACCTCATCATAAATTACTAAACAAACTATCGAAATATGGGATATGCGGTAACATTTTACAATGGTTCACTAGCTTTCTGAGCAACCGCAAACAAAGAGTTAAAATAGGTGAAACGTTTCTGGTTATACCGATGTCTCTTCCGGTGTCCCGCAAGGCTCGTGCACCGGTTCCATATTATTCATACTGTACGTAAACGATCTGCCCGATGAAAATGTGACTTCTAACACTAGTGTATGTTTGCCTGCGGACGATACCAAAATATCCACCATGTTCTCGGATGTTATTGAACGGCCTGATATGCAAAAGTGTCTTAATGAATTCGGGGTTTGGGCTGACCGGCGGCAGCTTCAAGTAGCTGAACATAAATGCTGTGTACTGATGATTGGAAATAGTATCCCGGCTATCTGAAAGGTGTACAGCTTGTTAACGTTAATACATACGGAGATCTCGGTGTTACAGTGGATGATACATGTTTATTTCAGCAGCACATTTTGTCTATTTCTCACAAAGCATACAGCGCAATCAATGTTGTTTTTCGCTGCTTTAATACCGCTGGTGCTTGAACTCTCATTAAAACATATAAATCATTTGTGCGTCCAGTGCTGGAATACTGTTCTACTGTGTGGAACCCATACATACCAGCTAGGCAGTTATTGGGCATGAATGACCAGTGAGAGAATGTGTAAAGGTTTGACTTGAATTGAATATCTTCATAGAGTCTCGAATTCCGCCGGGTTTATAATGATATGGTAATGGTATATAATATCATGCATGGATATGTCAATGTATCTGAAAATAATCTCATTTCAATAACACTGCATTAAATACCACCATTTCGACAAGAGGTCTTCGACTTAAACTTAAGACAACACCCGTTAAACTTAATATAAAATAACATTTTTGTAATAGAGTTGTATCTGTCTGGAACCAACTACCTGAACGCATAGTTAAATAACATCCAAAATACAATTTAGGACTCTCGCTTGGCTGCGTGACTTCGCCAGGAAGAAAGTCTGGCTCAGAATCACGTTTTGACTGCCCACTTGTTAACAACCATGAGAGCTGCCACCTAGTGAATATGCATGAGATTAAAAGGCACTAAACTACAACAAAGTTGAATGTCAGTTTATTTTTGTGTGACTTGTTTCAATATAAGTTTAATGTTAAATATTTGTTATATTATAGTATTATCTGATAAAAGAGTATCCGTGTTTAATTTGTTATTTCATAGTTGGCTTGAGAGCCAATCATCGTCTCTACCCGAATCTGGGGTAAAGCCCCCACTGGTAACATTGGCAGGGCATTAATATTCCAGGCCGTAGTGAGGGGCCAGTGCTGCCACCTGACGGCGCCTGGGTAATCGAGGCTATGCGAACAATAAACTTTGATTCTGCAATGAAGTTCGATAGACAGGTAGTCTACTTGATTGGAATATTTGTGTATCATTATTATTGGATATTATCAGTTCACCATTACGGTGTATTACATATGATGATGGGTGCGTGTAAAACGTTCCATTCTGCATTGTATTCATGTAATAGTGTTGTGTGTATATCTAATTAGCACGTGTTGTACCCATGGGACACAATTTGTTTAACAGTGTTGATCCTAAATAAATAATTAATCAATAAATCCCCGCGTACCCCCGGACGTCTGAGACGATCGTCAGGGTACAACCAAAATTTTAATATAAAATATATAGACTCTATAATAAATAATATTCTACACTCAGTTCACGATTACACATAATGTTATTAATGTCATAAACATAATTATACGCCAAATTTATAATAAAAAATCACAAACTAAACGAATGAACCAGCCTTTTCAAAACCAGGGACTCAATTCTGAAAAAAGTTTTAGACTGACAGATTCCGTGACATAGAGGCGAGCTCGAAGTTTGGTCTTCGTGCAGAACAACGCCGTTAATCCGTGTTCACATAAATAGGTGGACGGAAAATCAACAATGCCCTCACGGGCATATCATCCCGACTCGGATACGACCATCATAGATGATATGTCCATCTACGATGGACATATCATCTATGAAAGTGGCCAGAGGAAACTGTTCATCCGATTCGTGGCAGACGGTGGAGTTAATTATGAACTCCAAAAAGTCCACCTAACTTTCATGCTGTCTTCTAAGGATATTGTACCTCCACACTGGTCGGATATCAGAGCAAAGTTGCATCTTTCGCATGCAGATCCGTTAGTTAGTTTGGAATTACGTTTGCATTGGCGACAGGTGCGTGTGCCTGCACAAGTTGTCCCATGTTTTCTTTCACAACTTCATCACCAAACGCTGTGTTGAAATGATCAGACAAGTTTAAATAGTTGACGTTGTCCTCCCACACCTTCCGCTTAACGATGAATGCTCGTACTTTATGAAAGCCAACTTCGAGACTAAGCCTTTTCCCTATAGTTTCTCCACGAATTTTCGAGACTTTGCCTTGTAGAAGTGGTCAAACAATTCGGAAATTTCATCTTTTAGCCATTCCTCTTTTGTTCCATATTCTCCACGACATTAACTAGACCGCGGTGTAGAACAGAGCTGCATCTCTTGGTCTGCAACTCTTGGAAAAAGCACAATCCAGTATTAAGAGGGTCGGATTGGGTGGTATTTACACATACTGACAAAATGATCAAGGTATGCTCTTAGCTCTGGTGGGACTACATTTGATGCAACAGATTATCAATGGATAATGCAGTGAAGTATTTTTGAATAGTGAAACAGATCACCTCCTTCATTCACTCGGGAAAAAACTGCTAAGAAAAGCGAGCTCACCGTCTACGCACACGCGTGCACATTGTCCCAGGATAATCCATCGACCTCAACATATTTGGAGACTTCGAAAGACGCCCTCGTCCTTCTTAGTGAATTCCAAGGGATGAAGTCTCCTTGAAGTCTCTTCCTTGGAGTATCCGTCTTTGGTGTAAAGCGCGACCACGAGTAGCACTCAAGATTGCGAAATCCTTATTTTCAGTCAACCCTTCGCGTACCCCTGGAAAACCTCTCGCGTACCCCCGGGGGTACGCGAACCCCAGTTTGGGAACCGTTGATATACATGAAAGCTGAACGAGGAAGGCCATATTCGGAGAAAATGGTTAACAGTAGACTGTTAACAGTAGACTCACACCCACGTGCACATACACACACACGCAACCACACACACACACACACACACGCACACGCACACGCACACGCACACGCACACGCACACACATACATATACACGCACACGCACACGCACACGCACACGCACACGCACACGCACACGCACCGAACGTGGATGTCAAAACTGTTTTCTCGGTGATGGCTGAGACAGTCCAATAGACATAAGATATTCGTTGTGTGTTACAGTTGGCAGTGACTACGGCGTGAGTCCGTCTCCATACCTCCTGTCTACGGTCAAGTGTCAAGGCACAGAAGGGACACTAATGTCGTGTCCACACAGCCCTCTTGGCACGTACAGTTGCGACGTCGCCGCGACCCTCGAGTGTCAAGGTAATCTTGTCCTTCTGGTGTATTTTTTTGTTATTCTCATTCTTGTTGGTCCCTTTGTTCTTCTTGTTCCTCTTGTTTTGTTCCTTTTGTTCTTCTTGTTCTTCATGTTATTCTTGTATTTGTTGTTCATTTCTCTTTTGTTTTTATAGTTTGTTCTTCTTGTTCTTCTTTTTCTTCTTGTTCTTATTCCCATTGATTACCTGCAAGAAGTGGGAGCAACATCACTTAATTTGGTCTGCCCTGTAGACGATTTGTCTCTATTCGTTGCGATTCTTTGCGACTCTATCTGCAAAGTATTCGCGTTTTGACGGTTCGCCATTTTCCATTATAGTTGACGGCGCATGGGGCTCGTGGAGTGAGTGGGGTAGATGCTCGGTGTTGTGTGGGACCGGGATCAAGTATCGAACACGTAAATGCGATTACCCAGAACCCCTTGGAGATGGCAATAATTGCGACGGCAACGCCACCCAAACGATGGCATGCGATATGCCCATATGCAGCAGTAAGTATGAATTATTATTTCAAGCAAACATTATACATACTTCTCCTTTAGTATGTTGTGATGTACAAGAAGATTCAATAATGTATCCCTTCTTTGATTTCTTTATTGACGTTTTATCATTTATGTACTGCGGTGAATGGTGAATATTGAACTTGCCACACCTATTTATTTGGTTTATATCATCTCATCATTTGCATTTATTGATGTGCACGTTGTGTGAAATTTATTTCCTTAAGGTTGGGCTTGAAATCCTCGAAAGCTAGAAACACAACTTTCCTAGCGAAACACCTTTGCGCCGAAATATTTAGATATGCCATAGTGGTATTCAAGTCAAATCCCAAGGGAATAATATAAACTATGCTGATGTTAGCCTTGCTAAGCGAGGCACTCGGTCTATGATAACGTTTGAAAAGCACATACCAAAACATGTGCTTAATCCTATGTTGGTGCTCCACATCAGTGGGAACTATTGATTTTGTCAGTGTCCGAACGAACCTATTATTAAACCATGACAGTCTGGTGTGATCTATTTTTTTTTGTATCCAAGCCAATTACGATTTTGCATGGTACAGCCACTGGCGATATATTAGTTCATTTGGTAATGTGGTACATTCGAATGTTTCGATGTGGTCATTTAATACGTTCCTTGGAACACTTTCTAGTTGCCTCCTCATAGTTCGTTGTCCCAATCTTACATGTTCTGATGTGTATTCATTGTTGTTCGTCACCCCTGAACATGTTGTGGCATGTTCTGGGTAACATTGATGTTTATTATAATCTGCACCACGTTCTCATGATCGTACAGTTGGATGTTCATTTGCATATGGTCATGTCGAATACAGACGGACGGAACATTTCATTGTTTGCACGCCCGCGTTAATATAAACGGTTGTGTGTGGATTTTGTGATATCATGATATCACAAATACCAGTATGGTTTTATTCACATATTGTATACATTATGAGCGTTTGCATATACTGCCAGGAATTATAACCATGTGGTTATTATGCTGAAAATATAATTAGTAATGCATTCGTATTATGACCTTACCGCTTGTTCATGCGCATACGTTGACAACTATTGGTTGTGTTCATGTAATTATTGTTGGATATTGCCGTAGACGTTTGGCGAATTGACGTCGGGGAATTAGGTTTTATTTGCAGTTCCCACAGGTTCGAGCTGTCTGACGCAACGGAGCTACTGCCATTACGGCCTTACGTCAACAGGGCACTGGAGTCAGTTTTGTTAAACAAAACGACGTTCTACTCTACATAAATATATTTATGCAATAACCAACACAAGCCCATTGTAGTTTGAGAATTGAAATTGGCCAAAGGATGACGTTTTTTATTGGAAAGTGGATTGCTTCTAATGCAGCCACTTTTGGGCATAAAGATAGTAGGAATGTGATGTATAACATGCAAACCAGATGGGAAACTGAACCCTTGTACAGCCCCATCAAAGTTTCTCAGGCACACATTCCTACAACATGACGACAATATACAGACATACATTATTTGTCGTATGAATATAAACCTAAGCAAACAATACAAATATTCCACCACCAATAGACACATGCAATTACAAAAAGGTGGGGCCATTCCGCCTATCCTGTATAAACATAAGGACAAATATATACCGTTTGTAAAACAAAAAGCCTGTCGACGCACCAAAACCCAACACATTCAAGAATTTGGGATATGCCCTGTGTTCACTCCGAAATTTGGGAAAGCATTGCGACATTTTCCAACTTCTTTTTCTACCAACGGTGTACAATAGTTGTTTAACTACGTGCCTAGGCAAAAAGGTGGGGAGGAG
>OZ023208.1:58569193-58576693 GCA_963995525.1 Escarpia spicata | reverse complement strand
TTTGTCTTCAGTCGACGGAACGTTTAGCGCATGGAGCGCCTGGGGTCGATGTACCGTCACGTGCGCTGGCGGGATACAGACCCGCAGTCGGGCCTGTTCGGGCGCTCGTTTTGGTGGCAGCGATTGCGATGGTCCGACTGAAGAATTCCAAAATTGCAACAGCAGTCCTTGTCCCGGTAAGATCACCGCGTTGACGCGCTTACGTACAAAGCGCTGCACACCGTGTCACTAGTCTAGTCCACGGGTGTTCCAATGGCAACTATTCTGGCGAAGTAGAAAGGGAACGATTGTCTTCTCAAGAAAAAGAGGTGTAGGTTTCATAACCTCATGTAATGGCGTAGACTTTGTCGTCACCATTCTTGTACGATACACAAATATCAGCAGTGTCTGCAGTCGACACGGTCACACATGAATTAGTTGGGCACCCCTCAGTCTTCTGGTGTCGTTTTCTTAGTCGGCTCTGCGTTGGTTAGCAGTGGTGGCATTTACATAATCTTCACTGTCCCTCTCAATGCCTTTGTAGTTTTGTACATCGTTATGTCCAAGCTCTACCTTTGTAGCAATGTTCGGTGTGGCAGTGGAAAAACATCGGAGTATCATCGAGACAACAGCGGTTGTAATGCTCTTGCTGCTACTTTGATCGCAGCTAGTTTCATCCAGTTCCAATTGCTTCAGACCACTCTCAGCTATACAAAAGAAACAACGTAATATGTTATGACGGGTTATGCGGACGCAGGGCTTCCGTAGACGAATTGTAGCGTCGTTGAAGATATAACCGAAAACCGTATAGATAGTTATGTTTCTGACCAAATGTTCCAACGACGCGCTATTTGTTTGTAGTGAAGATGCTATATTGTGTACGGTGTATTGTTCTTAGATAGCTGAAGCGAGCTACACTTAATGCCGACATGCAGAAGTGCGATAATTTTTAGCTGTCGTACCGACTGCTTAAGGATATACCCATCTTCGGGACAACGGGTATTTCTGGAATATAAGAATACTTACGGGATTAGTCAGAGGTAATGATTTAGAGGTGATAGTAGTGTTAATAAAAGGTCCCGGAAAACCTGTAAAATAAAATGGTCTTAACACAGGTGATGCTTTTTAATAAAGTTTCTCTCTGTAGTTCAAAGGAAACGTTGCACAAAATGGGAAATTGACACATTTAAAAAAGAAACCAAAAACGTGAATATGTCATTAGCTATCTACTTGGGTTTGCAGCGAACGGCTACTTTTTGCCCTGGACCGAGTGGTCAGCTTGTTCTGTCACGTGTTCTACCGGACACCAGACGCGCCAGCGAGTTTGCAAAGAACCACTTTATGGTGGCATAGACTGCGAAGGACCGCGAGATGAACAGAGGAACTGCACAGAAGTTGAATGTCCCGGTAATACGATCAACCAACTTCGGACATCTTCAAATACTGAAATGATAATGGCAGTGTAGATACTGAATTTATCGCGATGTATTAAAACTTAGAAATAAAAAAGTCAAAATAATTAAGAACAAATAAAATAGTAACAAATAGTAACAATGTTGTACGTGTATTGTTGAAAACGCTACAGTAAAGTCACGCTATTTGTCAACGTCAAGATGTAAGTGATTGTCTGTTTCACTCAAGAAATATAACAACCAGTGTTGAATTTCACACCATACAACGTGACAATCGTGCATCCTACGTTTCCAGTGGACGGTTATTTCAAGCAGTGGTCGGATTGGTCGCAATGTTCCGTCTCGTGCGGTTCCGGAAACCAAACGCGTCGGAGAATTTGCGTATCTCCTCTGTATGGTGGTCGGAATTGCAGCGGCGAGACCATTGAACGGAAGAACTGTACTATGATTGAATGCCCTGGTAATTGACCGTTTGATATTGGTGAACAACAAATGTTGCATTTTCGACTTTCTGTAGTGCTGCAAGCCTGCTGCAAGTTTAGTGTCTTTGGTGCCGAGTAAAGTCAGCCAAGTCGAAGACATGATAGTGTAGATGATCATCTACTACAATTGCTACTTTGAAATGAACGCACGTTGAAAAAAAATGGATACCTTAGCTAACCGAATTAAGCGCATCGCAACGTGACGCCAGTTTCGAACCTGGCTATACTGATCCAGCCAGGCGTTGTGCCGAGCCTATCGCTGTGAACTATAATGTGTTTATTGGATTCTTTTGGTTTCGTTTTAGATCAGTGTATTTTCTTTGTTAGCAGTCCGGGTTTCTGTATGCGTACGGCGCGTAATTGCGTTAGCTAATGACGTTAATAATATCTTAAACTAATGCCTGTCGTTGATTATGCTGTTGTTATACGTTTTGTTGTTGTTATAAGTTTTGCTGTTGCTGCTGCTGTTTTGGTGCTGATGTTGTTGTTGCTACTGGCGCTGGTGCCACTACTATTGCCATTAATACTAATTTTACAACAGCGAAAACTGGTGCTCCCGATTTCACGCAAAGAAATATCAGACCACGTTTAATCACGTTTTGACCATAATACATTTTATAAACATTGTATATATGCTAACATGAATGATACATCGCGTTCATCATGATTGGTTAATATCACCACCAAACTGAACGTTCATACCACACAACGTGACAATCGTGCATCCTACATTTCCAGTGGACGGCTATTTCAAGCAGTGGTCGGATTGGTCGCAATGTTCCGTCTCGTGCGGTTCCGGAAACCAAACGCGTCGGAGAATTTGCGTATCTCCTCTGTATGGTGGTCGGAATTGCAGCGGCGAGTCCAATGAACAGAAGAACTGTACTATGATTGAATGCCCCGGTAACTGTGCCTTTGGTATTGTTGAGAAATGTATCTAGCTCTTCCGGTTTTGGCAATAGTGCATACCACCTTTTTTATCACTAACATAATATAATATTGGTGTGTCTAGTGCCGAGTAAATTAAACCTTGTCGAACACGTACGTTGCTACGGATTATTATATACTTCAGATCTAATCCACGCCTTCATTTGCCACATTGATAGGAACGTCGCTTGCATTCTATTGTTGTTGCTGCTGCTGCTGCTGCTGCTGCAGCTGCTTCTGCAGCTGCTGCTATTGCTTCTGCTGCTGCTGTTGCGACTTGTTGCCTGCTGCTGCTATTGATACTGCTGCTGCTGCAACCGTTCCAGCTATTGATATTGCCTCTGTGGTTGCTACAGCTACTGCTTCTACTGCTGCTGCCACCGCTACTGCTGCCGCTACTACCACAACTGCTGATGTGATTACTGCTAATGACACTGTTACCAATACCGCTACTGACGCGACTGTTACAGATACAGTAATTATTATAACTGCTGCTACTGTAGACGCTGCTGGTACTGCTACTGCGTCGTATACTGCTACTAGTAAGCACAGTAGTTTGTCGCTGCCGCTATCGCAATCGCTGTTGCTGCCGCTGCCACTATCACCACCTCCAGCACTAGTGCTAATACAAATGAAAAACGAATGGCATACAGACACTTATAACAAAAATATTTTCATGAAGCTGGCCGGTGATGTTGCCAGTGACCACACATGTCCTGTTGTGTCTTCTGCAGTGGACGGCGTCTGGGAAGAGTGGACAGCATGGGGTCATTGTGACGTCACGTGTGGCTCAGGGGAGGAGACTCGTAATAGGACATGTGTGGGGCCGCAGTACGGAGGGGCAGACTGTGACGGCAACAGCACCGAGAACAAGGCGTGCCAGGCCGGCTCTTGTCCAAGTAAGCGGCACTTACTTATGCTGGCATGTTCATTTCATTTCGAAATATATGAATAAAATAAGCGCTGCGCGTTCTTCATAACATAGACGAAGGCATGCATTGATAGAACAGATGGTCGACATAAAATTAAGTGACAGCTAATTTAGAAGCAGCTATAACTCATTACTTATTAATGCAATTCGTTTCTCTGGCGCTGGTAGATGACAAATTTCCCCGAATCGGACTATTATTTATTACAGCACGAATATGTTATTCCACCTTTTGTACCTGTTACATCGGCGCATTAATATAAACGTTTCTAGAGCAGGGACACACGTAATTACCTGATAACTTGGTGTGACCGTTCCATGGCACAACCGCCCCTTAGTGAACCGACACTGGTTTCAAGAGAGGCGCGAGTAATTAAGTTCCACTGGAATATTTTACGAATCGACGTTACGATAGAATGCGTCTGGTGATAGTTTATCCAATGGTGCTATTGCCTAGAAACAATATATTGTTACGTCAACGGTTTTGTTGATGTTACGTGAATACAGCCGTGTTTCTTCCTGAGATCCATTTAATAGTTCGTCGTTGTTCTTTGCAGTAATAACGTTAATATATTTTTTGTCGAATATTGTAGTCTTGCAGGGCCGATACGATGTGCTGACGTTAGAACGCACTGAACTGGTGCAGACAAAAATAACGCATATTATTGAGAAAACCTTGACATCAAGTTGTCCCTTAAAAAATGTCTGAGCTGTTTCGACGAATTGTTACATGCATAACATATCTGTACCTATTGATATAGGTGTAACTTATATCATGTTGTTCTAGCTAGAATTATATTCCTTCAATTGATATTTTTATATATTGTACACAATTTGTGTTCTGCTGATCTGACATACAGATAAATAGGGAAGGAGCAAGAGATAGAGAGAAAGAGAGAGAGAGAGAGGGGGGGGGGAGAGAGAGAGTGTGTGTGTGTGTGTGAGAGAGAGAGAGAGAGAGAGAGAGAGAGAGAGAGAGAGAGAGAGAGAGAGAGAGAGAGAGAGAGAGAGAGAGAGAGAGAGAGAGAGAGAGAGAGAGAGAGAGAGAGAGAGAGAGAGAGAGAGAGAGAGAGAGAGAGAGAGAGAAAGAGAGAGAGAGAGAGAGTAGGATAATAAGAATATACACGACATATTACAGACCGACTTTAACGGCTAGTTTCGTACCATGTCGTTAGATGAATGTTGGTGTTGTGTAGTTGTATCATTGTTATGTAGGGTCTACGTTAGTAGACTATTTTTTCTCGTAAACAATGAATGCATTTCCTAGCATACTGGTTGTTTTTGAACGGATTTTGTCATTACCAACAATTCTCATCCGCTGAGTAGCACATACCCCACCGTTGCCAAAAGTAATCGCGGCTTAATGCTGCGTGGTAATACATACTTCTATATTTTGCGCTACGTTGGTTGTTCAGTAGTAGTGCTGACCAAGGAACCAACATTCATGTTTTCAGCGTGGCAGTACTCCATGCACGTGTACATCCTAGCATTCAACTAAATTCTCATTTTCGCATACGATTATTCCACTCTCTATGTGATCTTTTCTGGCAGTAGAGCGCCGTCGTCTGCATGTTGAAAATGAATGAATGCTGATCTCGGATTTGACACGTCTACTTTTTCTTATTGGGAGGGAGAATTTTGTTTCCTCTCTACGTCCGTGTACATTGCATGCCGCAGCGTATAATCAATAACAATAACAAAAAGGTACGGTGTGACATTGTCCCCGAACAGAACTCCTGCCAGGATCTCAAACAGTTCAGTACCTCCACCTTAGTACCCGTGTTCTTGAACATGTAATGTTACCGGTTGGTTGGAAACACCATCGACCCCTAGGTTCGTCATATGAAAGTCTATGAATGTTATGATTGTAGGAAAACATTATGAATGATTTCCTTTCAGCGCGAGTGTACTCATGCCCCTGAAAGTCTCTGCATGCCAGAGCTAAATCGTCAGATGTTTGAAATCTTAAGATGTTTAGAACTGACTGTTACAGCGGCTTCTTCCTTCCATCAACTCTTTGTTGCAGAACTCAATAATTGTTGTTTCCGCCTCTCATTTAATACTAATTTTGGAATATTCAACCAATAAGGTCGTTGACCAACCAAGTTGGTCAAACCAATAAGGTTGGTCAACGACCTTTAACTCATGCTAATTTGTTTATTTAGTTTGTTTAAGACACCGGAAAACGATTGCATACTTTTGACCTGGTGTTGTAAAAAAACTACCGGAAAATGGCAAAAGGGTATATGATCTAAGTCAGTTATTTTGAAAATTGTAATAAAAGGCTAAGTTATTTGATCAATTGCACAGTCACTAGGAGAGACCAGTAATGGAAGGAGCAGTTGAAGGCAGAAGAAACAGAGGAAGACTTAGGAGGCAATGGGAGAAATGGTAGAGGAATGGATGGGACCGGACGTCTGGAGAGTGAGAAGATTAGCAAACGAACGTGCTGTCTATAGACAATCCATCAAAGCTTCAACGTCCCGGAATGGTTTAAGAAAATTATCCCAATTTTATTCATCCGACTACGCGTGAATTCATAAATTATTCGTTTGCTGCGTATCTAAATATAACCGAACGTGATTCACGATGTGCAAAACAAATTGAGGGAGGAGTTTTAATGTCGCAATAACAATCAATTATTTACCACTGTCGGCCAGTGGGGATGCCATGACACAAAAGTCGAGTATTATAAATTAAAAATTTTGATGAAGAAATAATAATTGATGTCCGAGCAGTCGATATATAGCGCGTCGGTTTCCCTAGTCATGCAAACGACGTGGTTTAAGGTTACGTCTGTGTCAATTGGTATATCGGATTGCACTTTGAGAATTGCATGCCGCTGCAATCGGTACTAGAAGTTCGTACGTTTGTCTTCGTTACTGCGTTGTTATTTCGTCAATTTTGTTGTTGTTGTCTCTTTAGTCTCCTTTGTTGTTTTGTTATCGTAGTTGTGGATGTTATTTTTGTCTTCTTCACCGTCTTTCTGGAGTCTTCGTTATTGTTTTGTCTTTTATAGTTGTATATGTAATTATCATCAACGATGTTGAATTTGTTTTCCGTGAGAACCCGGGTTTGAATCCTGAACTGCCTTTTTGAACTTGGGAAAGTAAATTCACTCCAAATTGCTCCAAGTTCACTCAGTTGTATGAATGGAGCTTGTACCTGTCTATACACAATGGTGAATATACTTTTCGCGCATTAAATGTAGCGTGGCTGATTGTTTCCCACAAAAGTTAAGGTGCCAGGGCGTAAAGTGTAACGCGCTTTCACCAGTCCTAAAGACTGGATAGTGCGCTATATAAGAACGCACCTGTTTTTATTACTATTACTCGCCACCGAAATAGTTGTTAATGTGTTAATCAAATTGAATGAACGTAAGGTTGCGGGTCACTTCAGCTCACGGCGTGTGGATGGAATGGGTGAGTGGGGTGAGTGCACGGTCACGTGTGATGGCGGCAAGCAGACACGCACGCGTCAGTGTTCCGGAGATATAAGTGAAGAGGGTGCCAACATCGAGCTGGGTCGTCGTGCAACAGCAATCATGCAATGGCAGTGAGTAATACGGCTGTAGTCACCTTGAATTTGAAATTGGTTTAGTATTTGGCATAAATAATACAAAGGAAAGTACATGTAGTATAAAGTATTATATATACAAAATTTACTAGAATATATAATATGTATATACACCCCTGTATATATATATATATATATATATATATACTGTATATATGTATATACATATACATATATATATAATAAGATATGAATA
>OZ023208.1:58538454-58568993 GCA_963995525.1 Escarpia spicata | reverse complement strand
CTCCCCTCTCTCTCCTCTCTCTCCCTCTCCTCTCCCTCTAGTCTCGCGCACTCTCTTCCCTCTCTCTCCCTCTCTTCTCCCTCTATCTCTCTCCCTCCCTCTTCTCCTCCTCTCTCCTCCCTCTCTCTCTCCTCTCTCCTCTCCCCCCTCCCCCTCTCCCTCCCCTCCTCCCTCTCTCTCTCCTCTCTCCCTCTCTCTCTCCCTCTCTCTCTCTCCCTCTCTCTCCCTCTCTCTCCCTCTCTCTCCCTCTCTCTCCCTCTTTCTCCCTCTCTCTCCCTCTCTCTCCCTCTCTCTCCTTCTCTCTCCCTCTCTCTCGCTCTCTCTCTCTCTCTCTCTCCCTGTCTCTCCCTCACTCTCCTTCTCTCTCCCTCTCTCTCCCTCTCTCTCGTCTCTCTCTCCATCTCTCTCTCTCTCTCTCCTCTCTCTCTCTCTCTCTCTCCCTGTCTCTCCCTCACTCTCATTCTCTCTCCCTCTCTCTCCCTCTCTCTCCCTCTCTCTCCCTCTCTCTCCCTCTCTCTCCCTCTCTCTCCCTGTCTCTCCCTCTCTCTCCCTCTCTCTCCCTCTCTCCCCCCTCTCTCTCTCTCTCTCACTCTCTCTCCCTCTCTCTCCCTCTCTCTCCCTCTCTCTCCCTCTCTCTCCCTCTCTCTCCCTCTCTCTCCTCTCTCTCCCTCTCTCTCCCTCTCTCTCCCCCTCTCTCCCTCTCTCCACTCTCTCTCCCTCTCTCTCTCCCCCTCTCTCCCCCTCTCTCCCTCTCTCTCCCTCTCTCTCCTTCTCTCTCCCTCTCTCTCGCTCTCTCTCCCTCCCTCTCTCTCTCTCTCTCTCTCTCTCTCTCTCTCTCTCTCTCTCTCTCTCTCCCTGTCTCTCCCTCACTCTCATTCTCTCTCCCTCTCTCTCCCTCTCTCTCTCTCTCCCTCTCTCTCCCTCTCTCTCCCTCTCTCGCCCTGTCTCTCCCTCTCTCTCCCTCTCTCTCCCTCTCTCTCCCCCCCCCTCTCTCTCTCTCTCTCTCTCTCTCTCTCTCTCTCTCTCTCTCACTCTCTCTCCCTCTCTCTCCTCTCTCTCTCCCTCTCTCTCCCTCCCTCTCTCTCCCTCTCTCTCCCCCTCTCTCTCTCCCTCTCTCTCTCCCTCTCTCTCCCCCCTCTCTCTCCCTATCTCTTCTCTCTCTCTCTCTTTGCTGTCCATCGTGTTAGATTATGACATCATTATATAAGGGGGTGTCCTTATGTTTTGCTCTTCCACGGGATTCCAGTCCTATCTGTGCGACCAAGCCTCTGCTGCAGTCGTCACAGAAGATAGTAGGTCTAAACGCACCATGAACGCCATGCCGACGATCGTGATCATGTTTATATTGTTGTCTTAACTTTTCTTCTGTGTGTTCGTATCCCTGGTGCACGGCGCGCCTCCACTGGTGCCCGTCCTGTGCAGTTGATTCCCATCTGTCTGGATGGATGTGTGTGGCTTTTAGGTGTCTTTTAACCACATCTTTGTACCTCGTGCTTTGTTCACCACAAAGGCGTTTCCTGCTGGATACTTCGTCATAGAACCCAGCCTTTGGGAGTCTGTCGCTGCTTATTCGGGTAACATATCTAGTCCAATGGAATTGGGATGCAATCATAATTACTTCGACATTTGACATGTCCAGCCGTCTCAACACTTCTACACTTGAAATGTGGTCTTTCCATGAGATCCGAAGGATTTCTGGCAGATGCCAGAAATGCACTTGGGAAGGTTTTCTGATGTGGCGATGGTAGAGTGTTTATGTCTCAGCTGAGTGCAGTAGTGTTGGAAGTACAATCGCCCTGTACACCTTGCACTTTTTGGAGACTGTAATATGCCATGCTACGACGCTACGCGCTTCTAGAGTCCTGACTTTTGTGAGGTGCCATAGATTTCAATATCTGCATCGAGAGAGGTTTGTCCAGGTGGAGGTTGCTATAGTGGTACAGTTGTCTTTGTACTGAATGTAAGACCAAACAAAGTTGCAGCTTGTTCAAAGTGTTTACAAAACTGTCTAGCCGAGTTGAGCGACTTTCCATCAGATCTAGTGCGGAAGAAGACGGCCGTACTCGGGTGTTCCGATGCTGCATATAGTACTACAAGGAAGAGAGTGAACAAAGTGGGTGCCAAGGCGCATCCTTGCTTTAGTCCATTACTAAGTTCAAATGAATCTGTAATTGTTCCACCAGTAGACACTGCTCCAGCCGTGCCATCATGAAATTCCTGAATTAGCGTAACAAAGGTCTCAGGGCAGCCATATCGCCTAAGTAAGATTCACAGCGTTGACCTATCCACTGTGTCAAGTGCCTTTGATAAGTCAATAAAACATGTACAGTGAATGACATTGGTAAGTAAGTAAGTAAGTAAGTAAGTAATAAGTAACTAAGTAAGTAATGTAACCTGTTAACAGACTGGCCGACCGGCACCGGCCGACTGACCCACAAAATTTTATAAATTGTAAATTATCCGTAAGATATGCACACGTATTCTGGGAATGAACTATCATTAATATGAATATTACTATAAGGTGGTCACCTTAATATTACCACTCTTCGACGCAGTTACATTTCAGACTATGGATTAACTCGTCAGACCAGGAGTCACAATATTAAATATGTTATAGCGACGTGCACCTACTGCGTCATGTCATGTTGTAACAAACGCCAAAACTGCGCTGATATTTATATACTCAAACAAAGTATTAAAACAAACGGTGAATAAATAAAGTTACATTATTTTGTTAACATTCGCAGTTACAATATTTTGAAGACACTCACAGTACATCAGAAATGTATCAAACCAGAAAAGAAAGTAGAGGGCTTGCAATCTTGCAGCAGACGACGGAATCGTTAACACGATCGCCAAAAAGGTTGTATTCTACAAAAACAGACGTGCATGAGAACGAAGATGTCGCCGACCTCGCTAGACACACTACTTCGGCAGTTAACACAAGGGAAACTGCACGGTGATGACTGCATGAGCAATACTAGGGTGACCTGACGCCAGATGTCAACTAATTCACGCGATATGGCGTCCCTTATTCAAACATTAATAAGTATACATTCATTGTGTAAAGTGTTTAATTACACACACACACACACACACACACACACACACACACACACACACACACACACACACACACACACACACACACACACACACACACACACACACACACACACACACACACACACACACACACACACACAAACACACTCGCACGCACGCATGCACACACACATTTATAGAAGTAGTTCTTCCTTCAGAGAGCGGTTAACTTTGATTCTACAACTTACACCAGGAGTCGGCAACTATTTCGTGCAGCCCACGGACTAAAACCGAGATTGTACACAACGCGGTATATTTGCATGATGCACTTTCCATGGGAGAAGAACAAAAGGAGTTGTTTCAATTATTGGAAAAGTTCGACACGATGCATTTGCCAATGCGAAACTCTTCAGGCCCATTGCATCATCTACCCCACACACGAATGTCCATTTAGCATTGCAATGAAAAGGCAACTGTACTGTGCGCCGTCGTGAAGACCGTGTGAACTACGTTCGCGCTCGTGGCTTAAACGTCCAGCAGTGCAAGTGCTTTATGGCAGAGATGAATAAGCAAAATCAAGATCTCCTATACTGCTGCGAAGTGAGCTGACTGATCGATGTGCCGTGCAGGGTGCGTGCTCCGACAATGAATGAAACGCCTGAAACGCAATGAAAGACAACAGCTAGGGCGAACACCACTGATTGAACAATATCCACAGAAAATGGTGACAGAGTTCATTCGTGTCGTTGTTGTTGTGGCGTAACACCGGATGAAATGAGAAAGCATCCCATTGACAACATACATGGAGTGAAGATGAGCATCAATAGTGTTCATTTGCTGCTCAAAGCTCCAAGAAAAGGAACACATGCGGCCAGTGGATACAAAGGAGCTGTTGATGCGAGATCGTGTGTGAAGAACAACAGTCATCGCCACTCACACCCACATCAGCACCATTGTCCATCACAGGTGAAAACAGCTAGAGAGTTGAGCTGTGACCACCAGGACCAGTGTGTGACATTGTCATGCGATGACAAGTCAACGATTAGGATGGGCCCGCCTGCTGTCAGCCGTTATCATCAACTGAAGAAATGCTGTTTGCATGGTGATGGTTCAGAATATAGCGATCACGACTTTCCCACTCCTGGCTGTCTCATATGCCCTTCTGGGTACATGGTGATGCAGCATGAGAAACCTGGCACAACTACAGACAGTACCGCTTGAACACATCGTATATCCACACACAGGGCCAGTGACAGTGTTTAATCGTGCTTGTGTGTTTCACCAACGTGGACAAACACATCAATGACATGCTGTGTGTATCACAGTTTCGAAATGAGCTGCACAAACCTATCATGGTCAATATCACTGACGGTGGCCCCGACTGGTCGTCGCAGTCACCACTTGCGTGCTGTGGAAAACACTCAATCTGGACCTCCTTGTCACCACCATGTATGCACCAGGTCACAATGCTTTCAACCCGATCGAGCATGCATGGTCACCAATCAGTGGGCAACTTACTGGTGTTGTGTTGCCCGACAAACTGCCAGGAGAGACACAACCTCCAGCAAAGTAATGGAAACTGACGGATGTGAGAGGCTGCACTGTTTGACCGCAACCTGGATGTTGTCACCAACATACTTGACAGCACGTTGTTTGATGGTCACACAGTTACACCAATAAGTACCGTGTGTTGATTGAACTTGTGTCAGTGTCAAAGAACAGAAATGTACGCTCCAGTATTACTCAGACTACGAGTGTGTGAAACGGTATTTCAAGGTGCGCCTCTCCACTGTTTATGCCACACCAGAGCTGGCAAACATCGGCAAGGAATGGCAGGCGTACAGCAATCACATTGACAAGCGTCCATATGCTGTCGTGTACAGGAAACGCAGTGATGCATTGGCCTCCCTCCCAGCACGCGACATTGGATCACTGTTCTACGCCCCCACTCAAGCTGCCAATGACCAGTACAAGACCTACCTGCAGATGAAGGCGTCTGTCATGATACGGTGTATACACCAGATGTAGGGCTATCTGGTGTAATTGGAACGTGTGAGGAAGCCGAATGTTGCTGAGTCTTTGCTTCCACTGCCGACAAAGACCGACACATGCGACTTGTGCACAGAGAAAAAAGAAACGCAAACACGACAGCAACAACGACACCAAATCACTTACAAAAGTGAGAAAGCTGTATACAGCATGCAAAGTGTGTTTGAAAAATGTCTTTAGCCCTTACTACTTGCTCAAACACAAGAAGGACCAGGTCACACGCAGAAGAAAAATGAGTAACTCCACAGTGAACATGAAATATGGACAAATTCTGCTCTTTATATACATTTTCAGTTGTCCCTGTAAACGTGTAGTTAGTTGTTGATATAATAAACCAGTTGCAATTCACTGACATGTAATACATTCTTTTTCTTTTTCTTTTCTTATAAATAATTGGTAACCTGTCTATATATATACCCCCAGTAATTACTTTAGCAACTCCATCACTTGAAGTCGTAGAAACATGTCAATGTATAATTGCAATTTGTAGGCCTTTTCAATTGTGTTGGATGGAGTGGGTGGGTGGGTGGCATCGATCCTATCCATTTTTTAATGATTGGAATTTTTTATATTTACAAAGCCCCTTATACAGAACAAGATTTAACAAGGTTGCCGTCCAGAGCAACAAGCTTCAAAAGGCATGCGGACAAAGAAGCCCTCGGCTTATCGAGAGTCCAACAATTTTCCACCTACGTATAACATGCCCTCCATAGATAGCTGTCAATTTTATTTTTGAACATATTCACACTGCTAACGTTAACACAATCATCAGATAATTTGTTCCAGTCTGAGAGAATGAGTATTTACTTATACCTAACCTACACTGTTCTTTGATTAATACCGCATTGTGCCCTCTGGTTCTGATGCTTTCTTTTGGTTTGAAGAAAATATTTCTATCTTCATAACCATTCAATATTAAAGAAACCCTGATATATGGTCTCCACTTAGTCTCCTAGTCACCAATGTTGTCAATAGTCTGATAGGCGTCTTTCATAACTAAGATCTTTCAGTTCAGGAAAAACGGAAGACATGGTCGGGTTGCACGAGAGTTTAATCAAGAAACTACAGATTAAATAATAATAATAATACTGACAAAATCTATAGCGCCTAAACCCCCAGGAATCTGAGCTCAGAGGCGCAATAGACAAAAATCGCTGGGCAATCTCGTTAACATTAACAAGCAATAATCGTCATTAGAGCAAGTCTCGGCGGTCCGCTATCACTGAACTATACCGTTCCATAAATAGGTGCAGCCTGGGGCCGGTTTCATGAAGCAGCTAAGAACGTTCTTAACGCTAAGATGATTGTCATAGTAAATGACATGATTTTTTTAATACAAGCGAACGTAGGTGTTTACGCAAACACGTGACGCTAAGTAATTGCGTAACATTAAGTACGCTTCATGAAACCGGCCCATGACGGCTACGGCGGTATGACTATCTAGGGCATGCAGCGTGAGACGTCACGCGTGACTGACCACGAGAGGATGTGACGGTGGACAGCTCGATTACAGAGTCTAATGACAGCGACGTCAGCCTACTACACCAGCTTCACGGTCGGCCAGTTTTTGTGGAAGGCACTAGGATATAATGAAGGTCTTCGTGGCGACGTTACTGGTCACAATACTGGCAGACCAACGCGCATTAGGTGAGTTATGAGTGGCAGCCTTGTTTAGCCTGTCGTTGTCACTCAAGCGTGTCCGAAAGCGCAGGTTGTTGCTCAGTGTTTCCCTGGTCGTTAACTTCCTAAGTCATTGAGGCATGACACACTGCCGGAATATGTTTTTGAATAGTAGTTAAAATAATAATACGTTGAAAATACATATTAATACGCAATAAACGAATGAGTGAGAGAGTGAATGAGTATGTGTGTGTGTGTGTGTGTGTGTGTGTGTGTGTGTGTGTGTGTGTGTGTGTGTGTGTGTGTGTGTGTGTGCGCGTGTGCGTTCGTGCGCTCGCATATGTATATGCGTATGTGTGTATGTGCGTATGTGTGTATGTGCGTATGTGCGTATGTGCGTGTGGGTGCAGGCGTGTATGGGTGTATGGGTGTATGGGTGAATGGGTCCATGGGTGCATGCGTGCATGCGTGCATGCGTGCATGGGTGTATGGGTTTATGGGTGCATGGGTGTATGGGTGTATGGGTGTATGGGTGTATGGGTGCATGTGTGCATGGGTGCATGGGTGTATGGGTGTATGGGTGTATGGGTGTATGGGTGCATACGTGCATGTGTGCATATGTGCATGTGTGCATGTGTGCATGTGTGCATGTGTGCATGTGTGCATGTGTGCATAGGTGCATGGGTGCATGCGTGCATGCGTGTATGGGTTTATGGATTTATGGGTGGATGTGTGCATGTGTGCATGTGTGCATGTGTGCATGTGTGCATGTGTGCATGTGTGCATGTGTGCATGTGTGCATGTGTGCATGGGTGCATGTGTGCATGGGTGTATGGGTGTATAGGTTTATGGGTGTATGGGTTTATGGGTTTATGGGTGGATGTGTGCATGTGTGCATGGGTGCATGGGTGCATGCGTGCATGCGTGCATGGGTGTATGGGTTTATGGGTGCATGTGTGTATGTGAGCATGTGTGCATGGGTGCATGGGTGTATGGATGTATGGGTGTATGGGTGTATGGGTGTATGGGTGTATGGGTGTATGGGTGTATGGGTGCATGTGTGCATGGGTGCATGGGTGTATGGGTGTATGATGTATGGGTGCATGTGTGCATGGGTGTATGGGTGTATGGGTGCATACGTGCATGTGTGCATGTGTGCATGCGTGCATGTGTGCATGTGTGCATGGGTGCATGGGTGCATGGGTGCATGGGTGCATGGGTGTATGATGTATGGGTGCATGGGTGCATGGGTGCATGGGTGCAAGGTGCATGGGTGCATGGGTGCATGGGTGCATGGGTGCATGGGTGCATGGGTGCATGGGTGCATGGGTGCATGGGTGCATGGGTGCATGGGTGCATGGGTGCATGGGTGCATGGGTGTATGGGTGTATGGGTGCATACGTGCATGTGTGCATGTGTGCATGTGTGCATGGGTGCATGGGTGCATGGGTGCATGGGTGCATGGGTGCATGGGTGTATGGGTGTATGGGTGCATACGTGCATACGTGCATGTGTGCATGGGTGTATGGGTGCATACGTGCATGTGTGCATGTGTGCATGGGTGCATGTGTGCATGGGTGCATGGGTGCAAGGGTGCATGGGTGCATGGGTGCATGGGTGCATGGGTGCATGGGTGTGAGGGTGTATGAGTGCATGTGTGCATGTGTGCATGCGTGCATGTGTGCATGTGTGCATGGGAGCATGGGCTCAGTGTTTCCCTGGTCGTTTACTTAATTCATTGAGGCATGGCACACTGCCTGAATATGTTTTTTTCATAGTAGTTAAAATAATAATACGTTGAAAATACATATTAATACGCAATAAACGAATGAGTGAGTGAGTGAGTGAATGAGTAAGTGTGTGTGTGTGTGTGCGTGTGCGTTCGTGCGCTCGCATATGTATGTAAGTATGTGTGTATGTGTGTATGGGTGCATGGGTGCATGGGTCCATGGGTGCATGGGTGCATGGGTGCATGGGTGCATGGGTGCATGGGTGCATGGGTGCATGGGTGCATGGGTGCATGGGTGTATGTTTGTAAGTGTGCATGTGTGCATGTGTGCATGTGTGCATGTGTGCATGTGTGCATGTGTGCATGTGTGCATGTGTGCATGGTGCATGGGTGCATGGGTGCATGGGTGCATGTGTGCATGGGTGCATGTGTGCATGCGTGCGTGGGTGCATGGGTGCATGGGTGCATGTGTGCATGGGTGCATGGTTGCATGGGTGCATGGGTGCATGGGTGTATGTTTGTAAGTGTGTATGTGTGCATGTGTGCATGTGTGCATGTGTGCATGTGTGCATGGGTGCATGGGTGCATGCGTGCATGGGTGCATGGGTGCATGGGTGCATGGCTGCATGGGTGCATGAGTGCATGGGTGCATGGGTGCATGCGTGCATGGGTGCATGGGTGCATGGGTGCATGGTTGCATGGGTGCATGTGTGCATGTGTGCATGTGTGCATGTGTGCATGAGTGCATGGGTGCATGGGTGTACGTGTGTACGTGTGTACGTGTGAACATGTGTACGTGTGTATGTGCATGGGAGCATGGGCTCAGTGTTTCCCTGGTCGTTTACTTAATTCATTGAGGCATGGCACACTGCCTGAATATGTTTTTTTCATAGTAGTTAAAATAATAATACGTTGAAAATACATATTAATACGCAATAAACGAATGAGTGAGTGAGTGAGTGAGTAAGTGTGTGTGTGTGTGTGTGCGTGTGCGTTCGTGCGCTCGCATATGTATGTAAGTATGCGTGTATGTGTGCATGTGTGCATGGGTGCATGGGTGCATGGGTGCATGGGTGCATGGATGCATGGGTGCAGGGGTGTATGGGTGCATGGGTGTAAGTGTGTACGTGTGTATGTGTGAACGTGTGAACGTGTGTACGTGTGTATGTTTGTACGTGCGTACGTGCGTACGTGCGTACGTGCGTACGTGCGTACGTGCGTACGTGAGTACGTGAGTACGGGTGCATGGGTGCCTGTTTGCGTATGCATTTACTGCAGTTGGCTTCCAGCAACCTTCATATGGTTTTTCATCAAAATAAGTTAGAACAAAATATACACTTAATAGAACATAGCGTTGTATTGATTCATAGTAGAACCAAAACATATCTTAGCATATTACATCGTATCGCGCTACTAATTTAGTTATTTCGACATCGGGTTCTACAATCTTTGCAGCTGCTTACTGCCGATTCGCCAGCACCTCGGCCAGTCAAGAGAAGTGCGTCTTCCCCTGCAGATGTACCGACGGCTGCGACACAACCAGCGGCAACTGTCTAAACAGCGGACAATGTGAAGACGGACCTCCGAGTGGCTACCGCTGGAGCGGGTCAGGCTGTCAGATAGGTTGTGGCATATCTGTATAATTAATAATAATCTCTAAATGTACATATACATTCTGAGACCACCCGTGCAATACAATGCAATCCATTAATCAGTTTCTGGTAGCACCAAAGCTATGAGTAAAACACCATCATCAGTTTTAATCTTGTTACTACTATCGACGAACAGTTTGTTTAACTTATGTTCTTCTTAGTTTAATCAAATGCAAACTTTGTCATTATAATATATTATAGCAATATAAGTTTACACATTTGCACATTATTCTATATATGGATTTCCCACGAATGAATACATTTAAAGCAATTTTGCTCCACCCTTACAAACAATGTAATGGAATGTATTTCATAGTGATTTATATTAATTTTATTTTTGACAAGTGGAAACAGAACGTGTTGCATAACATGATTGTTATGAACACTAATGCGAATTGGAGCTGTACGAGTTGCGAGTGTCTATACGCTAATTTAAGCAGTATAGCAATAACATGTGTGGCTACATCAAAGCGTAATGTTGTCAACTTGTCTTCCTGTGTTAATGTAACCACAAGCGCGCGCGCACGCACATGCACACACGCATGCGCGCGCGCACAGACACACACACAGACACACGTTATGTATATTTCAGGAAATATCGCATACCTCAAAAACGCATCCGAAAGTATAGGCCCTGTAAAATGGGCCACTCGGTTTCCCGCTGGGAACGCTCTTGACGGGAACACGAACACAGACATAACTGGAAATAGTTGCGCGAATCCCGACATTGCCAACGGTCAGAACGCCTGGTGGATGGTGGATTTCGGAAAAATATACAACTTATCCAGAGTGATCATCTATAACAGAAAGGGCAGTGAGTATAATAATTACAATACATATTAGCCTTGTCATAGTGTATTATGTTTATTGAATACATGATGATAGACGCAAGTTGACATCGAACATTATGACAACTGACAAGTACCCAATGGCAAATTTAAAATGTTCAAAAGGTACCAAGCTCTAGTTGGTAGGCTTTTATATAGTACAGTAATAAGAGAGATATCCATAATTGTGGATATTGTGAACACTAATTGTTGTATGTAATGTGTTTTACATTGCACACGCACATATGTGTGTCAGAAGCCACATGTAAAACAACTACGCACACCTCATGAGTTGGAAAGCGAGCAGCTCATGCCAGTTATAGTTTTGCTTGACCTATATTAATAGTGTTGACCTTACATGATATTTTAAACTCTGCCATAAGCTAAAACTGCTATACATTCACTGACGTGTATACCGGTAGGCATAACAACTCCATATTAAATCTATATTTCGACAATTCAACACTTAAAAACTTTACTTATGCATGTAACCCCCCCCTCTAGGTTTTCGAAACAGTTTTTGAAGTATATACTTTTGATCACGTGTATCGGAACATCGCTGAATCACTGCCATCGTCATAGTATACGGCATGTATTGACTGGCTATTAAAGAGACGTAGTCTGTTCGTCTACTCGGAATTAGCGGGCTTAGTCATTTCTAACAGGAAGTCTGCGATGTTGACCGTGGGAAAATGAGCATCGTTAGCAGTTAACTCAGCCCGACTGGGCCGTATTGCCAATAAAGCTAGTTTTGAAACTGGATGTTTTGTTTACTATTTGAACACGCACCCGCGGTCGTGCCTTCAAATTGCGACCGTTGTAATGGGCTTATTAAACACTATTTGGCGGGCAGTATACCTTCGACATAGTATAGTCTAAAGAACATCATATTAATTAATACATGAACAAATTAGGAACAGACAACATCCTTTTAATTAACCATGTCAAGGGGATACTAGTATGTGACCACTGATGGTCTTCCCTCAAAGCAGGTTGACGAGTAAGTAACTCCAGATGCAGATCCAGCGATGTCGATGCTGTGTTGTAAGTGTTGTAAGTGTTGTAAGTGTGTAGTCGAGTTTTCATACTCAACGACTACGTTGCAAAGCTGTGCGCAGATGATAATATTAGGACTTAGTTCTCGTTAGTGTGCAATGATCACTTCAATCTTCCTTAATGTTTTCTCCGATCGCAGTCGGATATATGTTGGAGCATCCCGTTCCATAGGTTATTGCACTTGTTTGTCGATTCATAATGAGTGGCACCACATTTGTATTTATAATAATAATAATAATAATAAGGTAGCTTCTATTGCGCATAATTCATTGGAAATCAAGGTCAGAGGAGCATCAAGACAAAAGGGTTGGTCAATCTCAAAATCAATACGTTTTTTATATTATTGTCAACAGATGGATGGATACGCCAGGGAGTTATGGTGGATAAACAAGGTTATTTCTACAGCACTGAATCAGTTGCGGGAGGAAGCTCTAGTATCATTGCATCAGACTGTCATCTTGTCAATACCCAAGTTGCAGATAGTTGGAAGACAAATTCTTGGTGCAGGACAAATTCTTAAGCAATTTGAACAAATGTCATATTAGACACTTGAACTTGTTCTATTGTGAGTATCTGTGGGCATTGTCTGTATAGAAATGTTCACAAGTGTCCCACCCTATGGTAGACGGGTCCTATACTACACTAAGGCTAGACATCGCATTGAGTACTGTAAGACTTGTGGTTTGTCATGTCATTTTCCTCTGGTGCAGCTGTCAAGTTCGAAACAGTACTGGTGTGCCTATGGTGTTTATGAGCATTGGGCTGGCTGCTGAGTTAATACAACGTCAGCTTATCCTTGGTCTCATTGCTTGATAGGAACATCATTGTGTCTCTCGTGTGAGTGGGATGTTCAAATGTGTAGGATCTGATTCGCGTAAATAGTCATCTCCGCTGCTCCGTTGTGCGTTCTCTGAGTGGCGCAGGTTTATGACCACAAACTCATCGATAGCTTCCAAACGAACCTACTCTGCTGATGGGATGTTGTTATGTATATGAAGAGGAATTATCTCAGTTGATACAAATTCAAACATGTAGCTTGTTGTCTTGCTATGCAGATTCCCTGCGGTATTTGAAGCGAAGGTTTTATAGTGTTAGCACCGTGTTAAATTGTTTAATGGCCTTTTTTCTGGCAAGACGAGAAAAACGATGTTGGCCTGAAGTTGAGCTGTTGTTAGACATTGCAACCGAGTGTTCACTCGCTGCAGGGGTGCGAGCAGCCGTACAAACATTGAGCAACGTCTTAGAGTCCACTATGTGTTGCCGTGAATGTAATAATAATAATAATTTATATAAAAAAATATAGGTAATAATAAATTGATATACATTATATTAAGTTAAAACCAGTTAAATGGGGTAAAATACAATAGGAAATAAAGCAATTTAATAAGTTAATAATAAATAATTCATTCAGCAGCATCGGCTATACAATAAGTAACGTATGTATATAGTTTGAGGTAAAACGAATTAAATGAGCTAAAATACAATATGGATAAAACAGTTAATAAGTTGATAAATGTATCAATAGTTCATAAATGTCAGCAGCAGCATCGGTGATGTTTAAAGTAATGGCTCAAAGACCGTTCCAAAAAGATGTGTCTTTAACTCTTCCTTGAACGTATCAACGGTTGTTGCGTTGTGCACTGCAGTTCATAATAATAATTACCTAATTTAAAGACTATTGCCAAGATTAAACCAAACGTTTTCACAAGCGTGATTTTTCTTACATGAGCTGGCGGACTAAAGGTATCGTCCAATCATACATGAAATACAAACTTTGCGTAAGGTGTTTTCCTTTAAAAGAACTGTTGGTTTTATTTCATGGTAGGCCAATCAGTTGTGTAATTGGTTCCCTGACAAGTGGGATTATCATTCTCTATTACTGCAACTATTTACGACATTCTAGAAAATATAATTAGCTTATTAAATATCGATCCATGTATTATCCTGACGATTTATATGCGTAAACACGCAATTAAAACATTATCAAGATAATAGCATAGCATAATATCGATTGTGTTCTTTCATGTTTAAACATAATATCAAAGATATTTCCACAGGTAAAACCTCACAACGTGTTCTTAGTATTCGGATCTTTAGTAGCGGTGTGTGTGTGTGTGTGTGTGTGTGTGTGTGTGTGTTGTGTGTGTGTTTGTGTGTGCATGCATGCGTGCATGCGTGCATGCGTGCGTTCTTATGTACGTGCATGCGGGTGTGTGTGCATGTGTATATTCGTGTTTTTGTGCCCGCGTACGTCCATGCTTAGGACCGTGCATGTTGCTGTATGAAGGTGCATGCACCTGTGTGCGGTTAATATTACAAGAACATGTAGAGTTACATTATGTTATCACAATTGTTAAGTGTCTTAGTGATTTTTTGAAGATGTATCTGCATGAAAACGTTGTATGTATTTCAGGTCACGAAAGGCTTGACACGTTCATTTTAAGCGTTGGCAACAGCTCAGACAGAACTACACACACACAGTGCGCAAGTCACAACGGCCGAGTGGCCGGTGGAGCAAAAGTCGATGTGATATGTCGAGGAGTCACCCGCTATCTCAGTTTCAGGCGGGATGGTGGTCATGAACCCCATTTAACCGGATTGTGTGAAGTCGTTGTCATTGGTCATGAACATGTTTGTAAGTAGAAACGGCGATGGAATAAATTTGCTACACAACCATTGGTGACGGTGTTATACATAACTACTCTTTGTATATTCTATATACAAAACCTTGTAATCTTGATACTAAAATTGTAGTGGTATAAATAATTATTAATTCGGGATATAATAAAATCACAAGTAAGCTACAAATAAATATCCTATGGATACCATCTAACAACTTTTGCATATATCGCAAAGTGGATGTTAGGAGTTTTCTTCGACAAACTAAACTATGTAATCACACGCAAGCGATGTCTAAATAACTGATCAAGTAATGTATTTGTATAGCGTAGACGCACAACTACTTTACAATCATATGAAAACATAATATTCATAGATCATCCTTCAATATTGTTAACAATCTATCCTTCCAGAACACTACTATTTCAGTCCTATTAATACATAAAGCACAATATCACATTTGCTATTTTAAGATGTATTTACGTAGTTAAAAATGGTAAGTTTGACGAGGAAGATGGTGGGGTAGTGTTGAATGAGACATGTAAAGGGCAGATATGACCAACTCTGGCTGGACGAAAAACCGAGAGAGATAGAGATATAATTATTGAAGAGAGAGAGAGCGTAAACGACTTTGAACAATGTTAAAAGGAAGAAGCAGAATATCAAGGATTAAAATTTAGGATACGATTACCTCGATACTTTTTAAATCGGTGAGAATATGGTCATATTCGTGAACGAAGCAAGAGTAGTTACAAGATCTCCTCGTTGTTCTCGCTTTTGAAGTCTTTGCATTGGCTTCCTGTACGATATCGTATAATATTTAAGATCTGTACCATTACATACCAGGCACTGTCCAGTAAGCAACCATCTTATTTGCATTCATTGCTTACTCCTGTAAGAAAACCTATCCAGCTTCGATCATCTAGTTCTGACCAACGTTTTGTTCCTAGAGTCAACACTAACATTGGCACTAGTGCTTTTTCTGTTGCTGCACCAACTCTTTTGGAATATGCTCCCTCTTAGTGCTAGATCAGTTGAAAATATTACAAAATTCCGTCGTCATTTAAAAACTTATCTTTACAACCTTTCTTATCCACCGTAGCTCCCTAGCGCCTTGACCCATCTGTTGACAACTGGAATACTGCTTATGGATTTTGAGATTGACCAATCCTGTTGTTTTGATGCGCCTCTGAGCTTGATTTCCGAGGATTTAGGCGCAATATTCTTCTTATTATTATTATTTAAAATAAAACTGCGCAGAAGTACTACAGTGTCGTCTTTTAGAGATAGTTCGGCTTAGAAAACAGTTGAATGCTGCCGGTATGTTACGAATGAAAACCGTACATTTAGTTGCCAAAAATGTAGAAAGATAAATTAGAAAAAACAGTTCATGTTGCTATTTGGTCGAAATCCACTATCGACAAGTAGGAAACGATATTGTTTGTGTTCCACAGCCTGCCAATTGTGTCCGAGTCGTTGCGATGATGTCATCGGTTGTGACGCATGCGACCCAGGCAAGCAGCAACCAGACTGCAAGAGAAGTGGGTAGAGTTATTGACGTAGCTTTGTGCAAACATGTTCAACAACAGCATAGGAAATGGTTTAATTAACTGGATAGAAAAATGGCTGATTGACAGAAGACAACGGGTAGTTGTTGATGGGGAGGCTTCAAACTGGAAATCAGTTTTGAGTGGGGTTCCACAGGGATCAGTACTGGGACCTATATTATTCTTAATATATATAAACGATTTGGGCGACGATATAGCTAGCAAGGTGTTGAAATTTGCAGATGATACAAAAGTGTTTAAAAGGATTAAAAGTGATGGAGATAGACAGCATTTACAAGATGGTTTTGACAGGTTGATCAAATGGTCTGAAAAGTGGCAAATGTTGTTCAATTTTGGGAAATGTAAATGCCTTCACACAGGACATGGGAACGGATATGTAGAATATACAATGGGGGGAACTGTACTAAGTACTACTGTAAAAGAAAAAGACTTAGGGCTGACAATTAGTGCTGACATGAAGGTGTCAGAGCAGTGTGGAATTGCAGCATCAAAGGGAAATCAAATCCTTGGATTGATTAGGCGAAATATAGCATATAAAGAAAAAGAACTAATAATACCGCTGTACAAAACAATAGTTAGGCCTCATTTAGAATATTGTATACAAGCGTGGAGGCCATACCGCAAGAAGGACATAGATATGCTAGAAAGAGTACAGAGGAGAGCGACTAAAATTATACCAAAACTGAGGGATCTTAATTATGAAAAGCGCCTAAAAGAATGTGGTTTAACAACACTAGAGACCAGGAGATTGAGAGAAGATCAGATAGAAGTGTTTAAAATATTGAATGGTTATGAAAATATTCATAGAAATATGGTTTTTTTTCAGTTAAGAAAGATAGAAAGACTAGAGGACATGAAGTTACATTAGTAAAGGAGCAGTGTAGATTAGACGTAAGAAAGTTCTCATTTTCACAAAGGACTGTGAATAAATGTAACAGATTATCTCCTGATTGTCTGGGTGCTACTAGTGTGAATAGGTTTAAAAATAAAATCGACACATACGTCAGAAGGGCTGGATGTATGTAAGGGTAGGACTCTCGATAAGCCAAAGGGCTTCCTTGTCCACCTGCCATCTAGAGTTAATTCTCTGGATGGCAATATTGTTAAATCTTGTTAAATCTTGTTAAACATAAACGCGAGAATATCTAAGGTTTATGGCTGTTGAATGACATAACGAAGGCCATCACTTCAACATTGTTTTATTAACTAGGAATATATACTTTTATTGTAGGAGCACATCGAAATTGATTATAAATTAAATATGGACGGTAGGCGTTGTGGTACAACCGATTGGTAGCCTGTGTAATATAATTACAGAACCTGTCTAATGTTTAATGATTAACATGTTTTAGACATGTGCAATGCTCACACGTTTGTAATTTATATCAAAACGGTGTTATGGTACGCACAAAGGATATAGAGTAGCCGTTCTGCCTCGATATTGACTTACGTGTTCAGTGTGGCGAACTGATTGAAGAGTCGGCCACAGCGATGGACTTGATTGAATTTAGTCCCTACCGTGATTCCGCAGTCTATGGCAGACACCTTTCTGCTGGTTATTGTACCTGTGTTGAGATCGGTTTGCACCACCATCAAAATTATGTTCAGCGTTGACATACTAAAACATGATTGGGCACCACATCGAGTATTAAACGTTATTATTCATATTGTCCTGCAGAGTGTGAGCATGGTTCATACGGGAAGAATTGTGAAGAAGACTGCGGACAGTGTAGGGACATCCAACAGTGTGACGTCAAGAATGGTCACTGTTTAACTGGTTGCAATACGTGGTATACATCAAACATGTGTAAAACACACATTTGTAAGTATTATGTAAGTCATTTTGTTACTAACATTTAATACTACAATTATTCAAACTAAAATGTGCAAACGCTTAGACAATGGAACATTGGACTTTTGTCTAGAATTATGGCGCTCTACAAGTTGACATTATTATTATGAACATAAAATTAGCAAGGCTAATTCATTAATTGAGGATTAAAATCACTCATTGTTAGCATAGTAACAATTCGCCTAAAATCGACATACAATTAGCTGTGCATGTATTGTGTAGTTACTGTCGTGCACTTTTAGCACATTGTTATGTCCATCAGCTGCACCATATTTCGCCTCGTCAGACAAACCAGATATTGAAGATATCAGCAGCTCGTCTGCGGTCGTAACTTGGCCAAAGGCACGGGGAGTCGCCACCGACTTGGAGAGTCACTATTATTACGTCGTGTGGATTCAAGCCAATGGAGAGACATCATGGAAATCACAAACAGTTGGCGTGGAATGGCTACACTCGTCAATTACGGATCTCCTATTCAATACTAACTATTTGGTGAAGATAGAACCATTTCGACGTCACAACGGTAACTACGAGGGAGGAACAACTACTGAAGTAATTAGATTCAAGACAAAGTGCATTGGTAAGTGTTTTAGATATGCTAATGTAAAAATGCTGTTTGTCAACGCCTGAGATATATAATAAACGTACAAAGTACACAATTCGACTAATTTTAAATGCAATTAATTGTTTATATTTTGTGTCGAATATGAGTAGTTTGTTTCTTTTGTGTTGACTATGTGTTTTTTGTTGTTGTGAGTGCGCGTATGTGTGTTTGTACCATGAATACCAATGCAAATTTGTTTATTAAACATAGCTGTATCAAATGTATCTAACGCATTGTTTTATATCCCACGACTACGGATAAAGCAACTCTTGTAACAATTGTTGCCATATTAACAAAGTGGTCCAAATATTGTTTCGTCTCAGCTCCAGATATAGCCATTATCGAGAAAGTGAAGCCGTCAGCTAAGAACGAGTCGATCGGTGCCAGTATCCTCGTCGTTTGGAAGGTCTGTAATACATAATCATGTATCGAGGCATGTAGAAATTGGTGGTGCAGAAAAGGTAATAAACAAGTGGAATTACTGATTGATAAGTATTATTCTTGCCTTAATATCATTCATAAAGTTGCAGTAAACATATATTGAGTAGCAGTTGTACTTAAAGTTGCTAGATATTTTGATTAGGTAGCATTGTTGTTAAAATTAAGCAAGGGCGACAGTTGGGCGGCGTAACCTAAATAAATAACGCAGCCTAACGTAACGTAATTGATTATATTTAAATTAGGTCACTACCGGTGATTTTAGCGTTCGTGATATAATAAATAGTCGGCTGTGTAATTGAAATCTGTAACATAAAGTGTGCAGTAGTACACAGGAAACAGTCTTTATAAAGACTAAGTTAGTTAAGTTATTAAATAAATTCTGATAGGGATATGGCGCCTTGCAAGCGGCAAGTCAAGGCAAAGCGACACTTGGTGTGCGATCACTGCCACAGCTGGGTAGATTTTGTCCGGCTGTGTGAAGTCATGGGCAGAAACCACGGAGGAAGGATTCACTTTTCAGTGCATTGGGTGTTGGAAGGTGGAGTGTCTGCAGAAGGAGATAATTAGGTTGAAAAAAAAGAAAGGAAAGATGAAGGGACGAAAGGAAATGAGAGCAAATGTGATAGAATAGAAGTCGATAAAAGAGACGCTGACAGGAGGAAAGGTGACAAGAGAAAAAGCGACAGGAAAGAATGGATCGGTGGAGAATGTAACAGAAGAGAAGACGACGGGGGAAAAGACATCAACCAGACAGATGCAAACCGAAGAAGGAGCTACTCTAAGGCAGTGGTTGAGGGGGCAATGAGGAAAGAGAGGGTAATTATGGGCGACTCCATTATGAGAAAGACGGACAAGACACTGAGCGAGGGGAATGATGTCGTTGTTTGTCTACCGGGGGCTAGGATTGAACATGTAACTGACAGGGTAGAGAAGGTATTGGGACATGGCAAGGGAGGGTCTATACTGGTACATGTAGGTACAAATAATGCTGACAGGGAGGGAACAACTGGGATAGTACAGAAGTATAGAGAATTAGTGAGGAAGCTAAAGAAGACAAGAGTTGAACAGATAATTCTGTCAGGAATTTTGCCAGTAATGGGAGGAAGGGGGGCAACGTATAGAAACTGCAAGAGGATGGCGATCAACGCACTAGTTGAGCAGATGTGTGAAGAAAAGGGGGTGGGATTCACAGATTTATGGGGATACTTTGTTGGGAGGAAAGATATGTACATGAGAGATGGCCTCCATCTTAGTAGAAAGGGGGCAGCAGTTTTCTCAGGGAACCTGCTGCGATCTGTTGACAGTGGGACAGGTTGCATCTACTTAAACTAGATTCGCAGGGGGACTCACAGAAAAGCCTGAAACTGGAGGCGTAGATAAAGACAGCACAAATAAATCAGCAAGGAACAGTCTGGAAAACTCTTCTGAAGCTGGATATAAATGTGTTTGTTTAAACGCAAGGAGTATAGTAAACAAAAGAAATGAATGAAACATTATGATAGAAGATACTGACCCTCACATAATAGGTATAACCGAATCCTGGACCACCACCGATATATCAGATGCCGAATTGGGACTGACAGGATATGTAATGTTTAGAAAAGATAGAATAAGAAGAAAGGGAGGTGGAGTTATTTTATATATTAAAGAATCTATCCAGGCTTATGAAATAAAATTAGAAAGAGAACCAGATTGCGAAGAAGCTGTTTGGTGTAACATAGTTACAGGAAACTCAACGTTAACAGCTGGGTTCGTTTATCGAAGTCCAAATATAAGCATAGAAGAGAATAAAAAAATACAAAACGCTATTAGGGAAATAACCAAACGGGACTGTATTATTATGGGGGGATTTTAACCATGGGTATATACAATGGAAATCTCTACAGAGTATGGGAAGTGAGGACCACAAGTTTTTAGTTTTAGTACAAAATAGTTTCCTTTCTCAACATGTGCCAGAACCAACCAGGGGTGAGAATGTGTTAGACATAGTTTTGTCCTCACAGAATGAATTAGTTGACAATGTCAAGATATGTGAGCCACTGGGGAGTAGTGATCACAACCAGATACATTTTATCATCACAATACAATCAGAAAGGAATAGTAAAAAGCAGTATAGGAGAAATATCCACAAAGGAAGGTATAAGGACATGAGGAAATATTTAGCAAAGATAGACTGGAATAACACAATGAAAAAAAACAGCAACAGAATGCTGGAATATATTAAAGAATGAAATTAAGTGCATAGTTGATAAATTTGTACCCTTAAAAACAAGGGAAACGGTCCAAAAAGAAACACTTATCGAAAGAAGCCATTAGAAAAATTTAGTATAAACAAATGATGTGGAAGTCATGTAGATGTACTGGAAATGATGAAGACTACAACAGTTATAAAGAAGCACTTAACCAAGCTATAGCTGAAATTCAAAATTCAAAGAGAAGCTATGAACAACAATTAGCTAGTAATATAAAACATGACAGCAAGAGTTTTTATGCGTATGTTCGAAGCAAACAGAAAGTTCAAGATATGGTCGGTCCTCTAGAAGATAGTCCTGGAAATATAATATCAGAGGGATTCTTAAAGGCAGACGACCTGAATGAGTACTTTAGTTCAGTGTTTACCAGGGAAGATATTAGTTCACTGCCAGTACCAGAGGCTAAGTTCAAGGGGGCAGATTCACACTATTTAGGACAATTAATTGTAACCCCGGAAATGGTAGCTAAGAAACTAAGGGCTATGAAGGATAGTAAATCACCTGGAGTGGATGGGATTCCGCCCAAACTACTATTGGAAATTGTAGAAAAATTAACGTACCGCTTGCAACAGTTTTAAATTTGTCATTAGTAGAGGGAGTGGTTCCTTCAGAACGGAAAGAGACAAACATTATACCGTTATTTAAAAAGTCACAGAACTATAGACCAGTGAGTTTAACATCAGTGATTTGCAAATTATTAGAAAGACTAATTAAAGATCACGTGGTGGATTTTCTTATTAAACATAACTTGATAAACCCATCTCAACATGGTTTTTTTAAAGCGAAGTCATGCTTAACAAATATGTTATGGTTTTTTGGAAGACATCACTAAGTGGGTAGATGAGGGATCACCAGTAGATATCGTCTACTTATATTTTCAAAAAGCTTTCGACAAAGTACTACATCAAATATTACTGCTTAAACTAACGGCCCATGGCATAGGAAATGGTATAATAAACTGGATAGATAAATGGCTGATTGACAGAAGACAACGTGTAATAGTTGATGGGGAGGCTTCAAACTGGAAATCGGTATTGAGTGGGTACCACAGGGATCAGTACTAGGACCTATATTATTCTTAATATATATCAACGATTTGGATGATGAAATAACAAGCGAGGTGTTGAAATTTGCGGATGATACAGAAGTGGTTAGAAGGATTAAAAGTGATGGAGATAGACAGCATTTACAAGATGATCTTGACAAGTTGATCAAATGGTCTGAAATGTGGCAAATGCTGTTCATTTTTGGGAAAATGTAAATGCCTCCACGCAGGACATGGGAACGAAGAGGCAGAATATACAATACTACTGTACTGAATACTACTGTAAAAGAAAAGGACTTAGGGTCAACCATTAGTGCTCATATGAAGGTTTCAGAGCAGTGCGGAATTGCAGCTTCAAAGGGAAATCAAATCCTTGGATTAATTAGGCGAAACATAACGTATAAGGAAAAAGAACTATAATACCGCTGTACAAAACAATAGTTAGGCCTCATTTAAAATATTGTATTCAAGCGTAGAGGCCATATCGCAGGAAGGACATAGATATGCTAGAAAGAGTACAGAGGAGAGCAACTAAAATGATACCAAAACTGAGGGATCTTAGTTAAGAAATACGCCTTAAAAATGTGGCTTAATAACACTAGAGACCAGGAGATTGAGAGGAGATCAGACAGAAGTGTTTAAAATAATGAATGATTATGAAAATATTGATAGAAATATGTTTTCTCAGTTAAGAAAGATAGAAGGACCAGAGAACATGAAGTTACATCAGTAAAGGAGCAGTGTAGATTAGATATAAGAAAGTTCTCATTTTCACAAAGGACTGTAAATGAATGGAACAGATTATCTGCTGATTGTGTGGGTGCTAGTAGCGTGAATATGTTTAAAAATAAAATCGACACATACCTCAGAAGGGTGGGATACACATACATAAAAGGGTCGGACTCTCGATAAGCCAAAGGGCTTCCTTGTCCACCTGCCACCTAGAGTTAATTCTCTGTGTGGCAATCTTGTTAAATGTTGACAGTATAAATACTAACAGCAACACCACCACCACCACCAACAGCAGCAACAATTATTATTATTATTATTTAGTTTACCATTTTCTAAATATGAATACACCAATTGTAGTTTTGTAAATATACATATTTCATGTCGAGCGACTCAGAAACGTGGACGACTCACATCATCACCACTAATGCAAACTCAAAACTGTTGCCGTTTTGGTTAAAATAATCGATTTGTGTTCGAAGGATGTTTGATCATAACGATTTTAAATTGCTATGGTTCCCGATTTACATAACCACTCACTACTGAAAGCAGTTCACATCAACCTTTGCGCAAGAGTGATCTGTATTAATAATATACACTGTTAATAAACTAATTACGGTGGCACCATTTTATGAATTCAAACATGTTCAAACATGTGACAAGTTACGTGGAATCCTTAATAGGGTGATCAATTGAATTATATGTTAAAGATTTATTTTGTCCAGGAAAATATTGAAATGTCCTTATTCGTACAAATATGTGTCTCTTTATTTACAGAAGTTTGCTCATAGCGGCTGTGATGCATTAGCAACCGTTCGTGTGGAGTTCAGGCAGCAGAAACCAAAGACGAGTAAATGGTTTTGGAAATATGCAAAAGACACCACCAGTACACAACTGACAATACGAAATCTCGACAACGATTTGTACGAGTTGAAAGTGACGGCCACTAACAATGAGGGAATTAGCTCTTCCAGTAAAATTACCAGATCCACACCAACTCCAAGTGAGTAGCATTTAGGACGTACTGCTACACAAGTCTAACACTTACAAAACTGCCTGTAGCGTCTTACGTGATCAATGCTGCGTTTACACAGTGCGTAAGCGGTTTAACTAAGCGGCTTAACTTCAAGGGTACGTTACTTGGAAAAACTGTAGAAAGGACGCGTGGCGTTGCGAACAAATGGGCATCATAAACCAGTTAATATTTAAGTCTGTTAAGTTTTTCTGTGTGAAGAGAGCATTAATTTACATCTGTAATGAGTACTCAGTCCAAGCCGCCTTATAGCGACAACGCCGAACCAACATAAAGTTGTGTGTATACAACATCCATGTTATTGTTCTTTTTGTTGCTGCTGTCCTGATCATATAACTGTTCAGAATATCTTTGAATATGATTTTGCTAATAATTCAGTCTATAACAAGTTATGTGCATATTGTTGTTGCTGAGGAATAGCTCGTGCTTTAGTTTTTCATTTAAATATATGTTTTATGTTGGTATACCTATGTTATAATGACGTTGTAGATCCAGGAAGTGGATCAGGAGTCGCAGCTGGAGTGTCAGTCAGCGTCATCGTTGTCCTTGCACTAGTCTGTGTCGCCATTTTCTTCGTGGTCAGGTATGTCTTGTATTTGCAATGTAAAGTCTTTTGGTCAATGTAATTATTGTAATGTCAAATGTGTGTGTTCGTGCGTGCATGTCTGCTTGTGCTTGTGCGTGTGTGTGTGTGTGTGTGTGTGTGTGTGTGTGTGTGTGTGTGTGTGTGTGTGTGTGTGTGTGTGTGTGTGTGTGTGTGTGTGTGTGTGTGTGTGTGTGTGTGTGTGTGTGTGTGTGTGTGTGTGTGTGTGTGTGTGTGTGTGTGTGTGTGTGTGTGTGTGTGTGTGTGTGTGTGCCGTACGTGCATGGGTGTTTGCGTAGTAATTGTAGTGTACCATCTTATGTACTAATTTTGTAATGTCTTAGTTTGTTGCTTTTACATGTAGGACGTGTATATATATATATTTATATATATATATATATATTATAATATAATATAATATTATATTATATATATATATATATTATAATATTATATATATATATATATATACATGCGTCTGTACATTTCATGCAGACGTAGGCGTTTACAACGGAACAAAAGTGATGCAGACAACGTCCCCGTGCTTTTATCATCTGGACGCCATCAAGGTCACTCGGGTCGTGCATATAATCAAGGTTTATATTCTCCATAGTCCACATATCCTCTGATTAACATTAAGGTATTGTGGACCTAAGCGGGTTGACGGGCTAACAGGGAGAAGTTGTGATGTATAAGTAATGCAATTCAGAATAACCATATCTTATTAAAGAAGAACAATTTGTTACAAAACAATATCCTGATGTCAGCGTGTATGCTACCTGACTCCGTTAAACTAATCTTTGCTAAGCTTCCTCTGTTACCCATGAGTCATATATTACACTCAACGGAGTTTCAGGCACCTTCACGGTACCTTTATTAGCGTCAATGGGACACCCTATCATTGATGTAATTGTCACATGACAGCAATTCTAAGAAGATTCGCGGGTAGAGTGTCTCTGTTGGCCACTGGTCTCCTCTCTCGTATTTCAAATGATTTAACAGAGACGCCGGCTAAAATCTTATTGTAGCCGTGTTAGAACTGCCATCATGTGCCAGTTACGAACGGGATCACATGACAACCGAGAGAAGCACACAGCACTGATGAATAAAGGCAAGGCACGGCTGAGCACAACTCCTACATGTTATTTAACAAATTTATGAAATACTAAAATTGCTCAGACTGAGAACATGGTGAGGGGAGTAGTCACAGAGCGAAACATATTGAGTAGCACAGAATATAAATAGGCGTAATGATTACATCCGGAGTGAGATGTATGCTAGTGTACGCAGTAGTGTCGCTTAATAGTGATATTTATGGGAACAATGTATTGAATGATAATTTAAACTTGTAACATCGACTTATGTGATTTTAGTTAATTGATTAATTTAATTTATTTATGAGCTTTTTCGTAATATTTAAATTTTGCTATTTGTTTTCTTATTATTGCGTACAGGGCCATTCAGACCAACCGGTCGATCGAAATAACCTTTGCATTCGAAATGTTGGCGCAGTAGATCGATAAGAGGGGCTTCGAGAAAATGTGGAACATACAACTTAATCTTCAGCGAGTAACCCGTTTTATAACGGATGCTTCCGTGAAGCACCAATATACGTACAACAGTGTACATTGTCGTTTATCCTAATAATCGCAGCCCGTGAGTATGTTATAGCAATAACATTTGTAGTCGTACATTAATGTAGAATTACACTGTAACAGCGTGCACATATATAACAATTTACATTGGGATTTTGTAAAACAAACCAGTCGCTAAGTTACGTGCATATTGACAAAACACATCAGATGTCATGTAAAGATCACTAGCAACGGAAATACTCATACGACTGTTTAGACCACGATGAGGAGACCGCTGTGTTCGAGACAAACCGGTCTCCAGGAGATTGTGACAGTGACGAGATGACGGAGCAAGAGGAGAGCGCCAGAGCTGAGTATGTCAACACGCAGCAGGTGATTCGGGGCGTCGCTGTCGCTGATATCGCCGCTTACGTCGAAGGCAAGAGATGTCAAGACGGCTTCAAGAGCGAGTTCCAGGTGCGAGATTCAAAACACTCATATACTTGTTTCGTGAACGAACTTAATTAGCCATCAATGAACTGTAGTTTATTCCATTGTGATGCGCACGTTAGCATTATTGAAAAGATAAATTTAAAGTACAAATAGCACTAGCATTTGATGTCATTCAATGGTAATTACGATATCAATACAATATGTAGTGTTTGTTTGTACAGTTATATGATGCCTTGCAGGAACTGCCCTCTGGCATTCGAGCGAATTGTATCGCGGCAAAGAAACCACAGAACAAAATAAAAAACCGATTCCAAGATATCGTAGCGTGTAAGTAAAGCGACGGCGTTGCATTGGTGTAATTTAAATATGTTAGGGCAACTATGTTTTAGTAAAATCAAAACCCTACATCGATCATATTTTGCCTACATTCCCAGCACACCTGCACGAGAGCGTTGTTAATTCACATTACTGGAATTACTAAGTCTTCTAAATTTGTCTTTATCTCTTATACACACGTTTTATGTGATCAATTGTTAACTTTCGCTCATTGCTTTGCAAAGAGGAGAGTAACAGCTTAAAAAAGAAGGACAAGTGACAAGATGCAGTCGTGGTAACCAAAGTTGTCAAACTTTGCAATGTTCAAGGCATCGAAACAACGAGCTGTTAAACAATTTTTCATTCGTAGATGACCACACTCGCGTCATCTTGTCGGCAGACAAGGAACATGGTGACTACATCAACGCAAACTACATTATGGTGAGTACTTATACGAATATATGACGCTAAATTAAATTATTTAGTTGCGTTAAGCACCATTCCCCGGTATGAATTGGTCTTATTTAGAATCCTCTTAGTAAGCCTAGACAATCTGGACGTATTTGAATATTATACGTATTTTAAGCTACAATCCGTTTAGCTCGAATTATTAGCATCAGGGGCTGGCAACCTTTTTGAATGGAGGGCCAAACATATGACTTGGTCTAAGTCAGCGGGCTGCACATGTATGATTGAATATCAATGATCGTTAGCCTAATCCTAGTGAATACTGGTACACTATGGCATGTAAGGAATGTGAACATAAGCAATCTTGTTTAGAACCTTGCATTGCAATATATCTTACAAATCTATCTTACAAATCAACACCAGTTACGAATAATACGTATTATTTGTTTATATCAAACATCAAACTCTAAATGTGAACAACTCTTGGACGTGACTATATACCGCACCCATTATGCATGGTCAGTGTTCTTGGTGCAGAAATGCCATCATCATGACTAGTTTGACACTGGTACAGTTGCTGCACAACCAAGCAAATTTGCAATGAGCTTAGCGTATTTGATCTGATCAGGAAAGTGTTCCATCTATGGAACGTCTGTATAATGTAGGCCCTTGTTCTAGGGAGAACATGTGAAAAGCAGACCCATGATCTATGGAACCTCGATAAAAAAACGACCCTTGAAGTCGGCATATCCACAGTACTGCTAGGATAGGCAGTGCACCCCCGGGAGTAACACTCCACAAGTGTCAACTCTGTGACGGTAGCTTTGAGTGTCATAGAGCCGCACTATATGTCGGCGAACTCCATCCGTACAGCTTCCGGCGCATCGCCGAGTTACACGTGGAACAGATTGGAAAATAAGGCGACTTCTCACTGCGACTCCTAAGATCAGAAAGAAACTCACCCTTGCGTTTTTCCCAAAGTAGCAACGTAATCTCGGAAGCGGAGACGAACTGGAAAATTATGTTGAATTTGTTTGCCGCCGCGTCGGTATACCTTCAGCTTATTGTAACCTGTACCAGGTCTTACTCTAGGGGGGCACGTGCCATCCAGGCCACTGGATCCGCCCATGGCTAGAAGATATTTGAACTGCCAATGGTTTAGGCCAAGAGCGCAAACCTATTTCACGGTCTTCACGATGATACTCATTGTGTTCTGCATTTTCGTTTACTTGGCAATCAGGGTTTCTTGAGGGATGATGCAGCTGTTGCTTCTACCATAGAAGGTGCATCTACTGTTATTACCCCGCGCGCCGCATTGTGGACAATCTCACTTTTAGTCCGCGGGCCACATGAAATAACTCCCGCTGGCCGCATTTGGCCCGCGGGCCGCAGGTTGCCGACCCCTGTTTAGCATAAATTATATTATAGACAGACCTGGTATTACTAGTCTGTAGAACTTACAGTAGCCTGCAGGAGAAACGAATGGAATCATCCCATATGCTGCAAGTACACAGTGCGCACACACCAGCCAATGGTGCTGTGCCTAACCTATTTGCCACAACGCCGACTGGGTTTTGTGTGGTAAATGTGTCCAGTACACATTTACACTTTTTGTAGATCTAAGATACAATAAATAATTTTAAAGAAATTTCATTAATCTGGGGGACTTCACAAGTTCGCCCCTAACCTTCAAAGGGCCACTTTTTGCTCACTCGGGTGGCCTCATCCAATACAAAATCTTGCCTGAGCCACTGGCAGTAAATAACCTATAATGTTGTTGTTTCTCTTTGCAGGGCTACAACGAGAAGAAACGTGCTTACATCGCTTGCCAAGGTAAATATTGCTTAAACGAACGACGACACTAACGTTTTGATAAAGAGGAGTACTGTAGCCCTACTGTTATTCACTATCCAACCTAAACGTGTTCATCTATATCGCCACATTACTGTTGAACGAGCAAACAGGTAGTCACAACAAGTATCCATCAACTAAATTAATGTGTTAATGACGAGACATGGAAGATAATACTCCGCGCCGGTAAATCGTAATTAATACACCAGTATTTAGCAGACAGCTTTTATTTTCTAATTCCCCTTGAGTACCTATTTATACCTCATTCTATTCCTCTGCAGGTCCACGCGACACAACCACAGGAGACATGTGGAGAATGGTGTGGCAGGTGAAGTCTAACACGATTGTGATGCTGGGGAACCTTTTTGAGAATGACAAGGTATACATTTATTTGCAGTATTAATGAATTCCCGCAACAATCACAACCGTTTAACATAATGTTTGCTGTAATGTTTACATATAATGATTACTTACTCACCGACATAATGGTCCGTGAGATCAAAAAATAGGCAGCTAACAGGTACCACATGGTACACGAATGGCTATATCATAAGATAAATATTGTTAGCTTGTTGGCACCCTCGTGAAACCTCGTTAGTATCTCCATAACATACGCAGACTATTCACTCGAAGTAATACAAACTCTTAACTTGCTGTGTAACCTTTAACTACAACTATATGCTGGTTCTCATGTCTGTCTTGGTTTCATGTATTCGTCGTATTGTTGATTTTATACAATGAATATGTTTTACATTTTTACCTTTGTCTTGTGAATTTATTTCGGATAGTGAACATCTGTACATCTTTCTCGTTATTTTGTTTGACCAGGACAAACGTTTCTCATTATGTTGGTAGGAAAAATGTTCTCAGTACTGGCCGGAGAAGAACGGCAGGCGGACATGGGGTCACTTCACCACGGAGAGCATCAGCGAAGAAAAGATCGCAGATTATGTCGTTAGGCAGTTTTCACTGAAGAATCAGGTTCGTTATATAGATTATTCAAAATATGCGGAAAATATGCATAGTGTATTGGTGACCTTGCGGGAACCGTGGACACGTGAAAAAGAAACAATGCGGACAAATCGAAATCAATATGGGGGATTGCTAATAATATCCATAAATGTGTAATTAAGACGATAGGATAAAGGCACAAAACACTGTTTTTGTAGGAGACAGAAAACATGCATTAGTAAGAAATAGATGAAACCACATAAGTTTGAATAATTCATAGTAC
>OZ023208.1:58508454-58533454 GCA_963995525.1 Escarpia spicata | reverse complement strand
TTCTCTGTCATTGCTATAGTCTCTAGGCCATACAGGTAGGCTGGTGTCACACTTGTATCCTCTCCTGTTGTTTCTCTGTCATTGCTATAGTCTCTAGGCCATACAGTTAGGCTGGTGTCACACGTGTACCGTCTCCTGTTGTTTCTCTGTCATTGCTATAGTCTCTAGGCCATACAGGCAGGCTGGTGTCACACTTGTACCCTCTCCTGTTGTTTCTCTGTCATTGCTATAGTCTCTAGGCCATACAGTTAGGCTGGTGTCACACGTGTACCGTCTCCTGTTGTTTCTCTGTCATTGCTATAGTCTCTAGGCCATACAGACAGGCTGGTGTCACACTTGTACCCTCTCCTGTTGTTTCTCTGTCATTGCTATAGTCTCTAGGCCATACAGTTAGGCTGGTGTCACACTTGTATCCTCTCCTGTTGTTTCTCTGTCATTGCTATAGTCTCTAGGCCATACAGTTAGGCTGGTGTCACACTTGTATCCTCTCCTGTTGTTTCTCTGTCATTGCTATAGTCTCTAGGCCATACAGGTAGGCTGGTGTCACACTTGTATCCTCTCCTGTTGTTTCTCTGTCATTGCTATAGTCTCTAGGCCATACAGGTAGGCTGGTGTCACACGTGTACCGTCTCCTGTTGTTTCTCTGTCATTGCTATAGTTTCTAGACCATACAGGTCGGCTGGTGTCACACATGTGCATAGTACATTTCCCTTGAGTTTTCGCGATATGTGCCTGTCTCCCATCACACCTTCTACTTTCCTCTATGCTTTCGCCGCTGCTTGTATTCTATTGCGAATTTCTGTCTCTGAGGAACCATCTCTTCATCTTCATACCGCTCCGCCCAGGTATACAAAACCGTCTCTTTGTTTTACTTTCTTTCCCTCCAGGTGAATTTTCCAGCTCTGCTTTGTTGTCCAACCCACAGCACCTCTGTGTTCTCCAGGTTCACTTTCAGTGCATGTTTGCTGAAGATATCCTTCCATTCTATCAGATGTTCCTGTAAATCCCCCTTCCCCGTCCGCTACTATCGCTAGATCGTCTGTATACAGTAGTTTCTGAAGAATATCTTTCGTACTGGTCTTTCTGCTTATCAGTTCCATCACTTCGATAAACAGTAGTGGGCTCCGGGCATTCCCCTGTCTCAAACAATCACTTTGAATTCTTCTGATATTCCAGGTCCACACACCACTCTGGCCATCGTTTCTTCACGTGTCATTTCCACCATCCTGACGTCTGCCTCTGAGAGCCCCATCCATCTCAGTGTCGCCATAACCATCTCTCTCCGTTCAGTGTCATAAGCTTTCTCCAGGTCTATAAATCCCACATCCATACTCTCCTGTCCCTCCAACTACTTTTTTTTCTGTTCTCCTCTCCTCTGGGATCTTTCTCTCTCTCAAGAAGGTATTAAACAATCTTTTTGTCCACCAGATTCTAACGCGTTCGGCCACCACCAGCATTTCCACTCGTACGTCATCAATACCCGTCGCCCGAATTTTCGTCATCTTCTTCATTGCTCTCTCTACCTCTTCATCCACAATCTCCTTCACCTTTTCTTCTCCCTCTATTGGACTTGGCAGATCTAATTATCTGCTTTCTTGTTGGTTCAGCAGTGCTTTGAAGTACTCTTCCCAGACCTGTAAGCACATCTTTCGTGACCGTGACTAGCTTTCCATTTTTTTCCTTAATCAATGTTCCAGTTTTTACATTCTTGCTGTCCTTATCCCTCTCTCAAACAATCTTATAGACCATCTTCTTTCCACTGTCCTCATCTAGCTAACTGTATAGCTCCTCTTCCATTTCTCTCTTTGCTTTATCCACAGCTTTCCTTATCTTAGATATATGTATCATTATTTGCTTTATCATAACCACAAACATCGCAAAACTACCTACCACAGGGTTACAAGGAGCGCAACGCCTACATCGTCACCCAGTCACCGATGACATCCACAGTTGTCGACTTGTGGAGAATGCTGACTGACCACAAATCCCGCACCGTCGTTATGCTGGACGACTGTGACGTCACCGATGACGTACGTACACAGCTACTGGTATCGCCGTCTGTCGGTAATACGTGTTTGCGTCCTTTGCGCAGAATAAAATGTTGGCAGCGCTTATTGTGCACATATTCCTATTGCCATGCGATTAACATTCATTCGTTCATTCTCTTACTCACTCACGCACTCACTCACTCACTCACTCACTCACTCACTCACTCACTCACTCACTCACTCACTCACTCACTCACTCACTCACTCACTCACTCACTCACTCACTCACTCACTCACTCACTCACTCACTCACTCACTCACTCACTCACTCACTCACTCACTCACTCACTCACTCACTCACTCACTCACTCACTCACTCACGCACCCACTTACTCATCATTTGACCAGGATGTTCAATGATGTGTCAAGTCCACTGTCAGTCTGCGTCAGCCAGGTCTGTCTTCTGAGTGCGCGTGATGGTTGGTAGGGGTAGATTGGTCCAGTCTGCATTACGGAGTGTTCTAATCTTCAGTTATTTCTTATTCTCACATTAGTAAGACAACTTAATTGCAACGTGTGTTGTCCTACTGATGTGCGCCCAACTATTGATTTGGCGTGTCTTTTGAACAGCAATGTGCCATCTACTGGCCGACGAAGGAAGGAACAACGCAGCAGTTCGGTCCATTCCAAGTTCAACTCGTGCAAACAGTCGTCAGTGCAACGTCCAACATCACAGTGCGAGAGTTCAGTCTTACTAAGTCGGTAAGTGTAAGTCTATTGTGATTTAGCGACATTAAACAAGATTGTTATCCATAACAACCCACTCAGATTGTATGATTATAGACAAATAAGTATTTGTCAGTTTTGTTTTTTTAGTCCCACCAGTAGCATTTAGACACATCGTATATCAATACGTTCACACATTATTTCCTCTGCTTGAATGAATCCCTTATTTTATATAATTTATACCTTATAATTTGCTTCTGAAATAACTTCGTGTTTTAGTTTTCTTCCATTTTTCTTAAGTGAGTAAACTACTTCTATGGTATTTCAACATTTCAATATATCAAGCACTTCTACTAGGTATCATTTGCCTTTTTATTCAAAAGAGCACAACAGTTACCGTACATGTCTAACCACACAAATGTCCCCTCGGTAGTAACTTGATTGGATATTGTCAGTGTATTGTAAGGAACGGTATCCCAACTGCATTTGTTAAATTTTCAGAACGAAGAGACCTCGACTGTTCTGAAACAGTTTCACCTGATGGGAGTGTGGAGCCAGGGGGCATCGTTGCCTAGCAACAAGACAGTCATCCTAGAGCTGCTGGGCCTGGTAGAGAAATGGCAACAAATGAGTGGAAACGGACCAGTCACTCTCCACTGCTCGTGAGTTGTTTCTTCAGATATCACCTTTGTTGAACTGCGGATTTGTGTTTGTTGCATGCATTAGCAGTATTTTGTTTGTCTATATTAGTACAGTCTTTCAAAATACCGTTACAAATTGATAAACACCCCTAGCAACAAATTATATAGAATTCTACAGAAAACTACAGAATATCGACACAACTCTATATAATGTTTTGGTTATATATGCTATACAATCCTACATAAATCTAATGACTTGTTATGGCCACAACACTTTTAAAAAAGAATTCTATTGCATAATGCAAGATATATTATAGAAAACCATCCGCACAAGTCCTATATGTTTTGCTAAGGGCAAGTACATATAATATACAAATGGTAGTAGGTGTCAGACTGAAATTATGCAATGGGTAGTCGATGTAAGACTGATATTATACAATAGGTAATCGAAGTCAGACTGATATTATACAATGTGTAGTCGATGTCAGACTGATATTGTATAATGGGTAGTCGATGTCAGACTGATATTATACAATGGGTAATCGATGTCAGACTTATATTATACAATAGGTAATCGATATCAGACTGTTCTACGTGTTATCATTCTCTGACCAGTTAACATAACAGTAACAAACAAACATAGAAGCGGATATGGATGTATCAGTAATGTTCACATGTACGATACATCCACAATCCATAATCGCTGTTGTTGGCGACGGCCAGGGACGGAGCAAGTCGCTGCGGACTGGCATGTGCGGCCGGCTACGTGCTGGAACATCTCAAGGTGGAACAAGAGGTCGACGTCTTCCACGCTGTTCAACACATCCGCACCACTCGACCGCAGCTCGTCAGAGACCGGGTCAGTAGTTAGCAACGCGGGTGTGATGATGTCGTAGTTGGCAGTGGTATATAGCGTAGTAGGCTCCACAACAGTGATATGTAACCACCGTTCGACCATCGCCGGATTTAGCAGTGTGCATGTCACTGAAGAATGAGTGTCCGGTCACCTAATCAAAATGATTAGTTCTCACTCCTGCTAACTAACTTTGTTCGTGCATTTATAACGCAGCTCAGCATCATACGCTGGTCCTCATGCTAGATGGTGCGACGTGTGCGAACGTTCCCTCTCCTTCGCTGAGGGTAGAGTGCCCGCTTGATGTGGAGATGAGGAGATGTGGTGTAGTTTGATGTATTAAGGAGCCTTGGTGATCTCAAAGGGTGTAGTATGTGTTACAAAAGGGGTATAGCCGAGCCGAAAAACGCCCCCCAAAGGTCTGCTGATGTAGACGTGACTTATAAGTGAAATTGGGACGAGAAAAAAGGGGGACCATAACGTAAATAACATTTTAAGAAGACCCCCATCAATAAATTTGTGGGAGCCCCTGGGCAGCTGCCCCAACTGCCCTGCCCTATAGCCGGCACTGCCTTCGATGCGTCATTCAGTTTTAACTGCTCCAGTTCACCAACATGAATGCATTGCCTGTGTTGATTTCTCCACTTATTTAGTAGCTGTCCGCTGGAGTATATGTCGTGTTGTGTTTCAAGAGCAGTACTGGTTCCCGTACGAGATAGCGCTGGAGTATATGTCGTGTTGTGTTTCAGGAGCAGTACGGGTTCCTGTACGAGATAGCGCTGGAGTACATGTCACTGTTCGATGAATACGCCAACTTCCACTAGGAGAGCTGCGACAACCTCCCCACCTGGCGAATACTGATTGTAGAATGTTATGTTCAGCACATCTGTCGTTATTTACATGATTACGTGGTCTCTTCCTACCGTCTCTGGTGCATAAGACAACTTAGCAATGTCCGTCACCAATTTCGTACGATCTTAGTAACACAATCGCTATGTGTTGCTCAACTAACAACCCAAAAGCGGCAACAAACGTACGGGCCGCAGGCAAAACATTGTTTTAGTCATGTTCTTTTAGAGGTTGCACAATCATATATTTGTTGTTCTTTTTCACTATTTAATTGTAACGTAAGACCATTATGAATATGCCTAACAAGTATGCGGGTAAAGTATAATTGTTGACAATCACCTCAAGTTTCCACCAAGTGTGTTATTTAAATTGTGTTTACCAGAACGACACATATAATCATATGTTCGCTTTCATTATTTGTTGTCATTGTGAAATTAGGAAACGTAAATATGTCAAAGTCTTTATATTTTAGTATTTGTCACTGCTTTACGAACAATTTACATAATTGTATCCGATCATTAATTGTTTTGCTTCGTTGTTAGCTTAGTTTACCAGTTGGGCCAGAAAGCATCGACATCAATGGCTAACATGGCACCGTAGTACAACATATATTGCTATACAATAATCATTTGTTCGTAAAGCAGTTTACTGATTACACGTGACACTCTGTCCCTAACAGTACATAACATTTACATTGCACGAAGTACCGTGGGTATGGGGAATTATACCATTGTGATAAGCAATATGAGTTATTACAATATTTCATATTGTTTATTGCCAAGTATTTTCGTGTTTGCATTATAATTAGCGCATGACATATTCTCGTTATTGAATTTAACAGAAATTAGCAAATTCGTCTGAACGGGTTGACTTGGGAATTGAGCTCCCAAAAATTGTGAGTGGGGAACCAAGCTACCCCAATATACTGTGAACTTGGTTGATGTGTGTGAGCGTCAAGGCTGGTGCAGTTGGAGGATTCCAAAATGATTCCAATACTACTCCACTCGAACCGCGAAAAATCTCAAACACTACCGCCTAGAACCTCGATAAATCTAATCTCAAACGTCACCCCGACCCCATCTACTGACGGCATCTCCCCCATCAACGAGTCATGGGGCGCTGACCGGTCCAGCCCCCTCTCCCCATATTCGTCACATTCCGACAACTATGACTAGTGTGCTTACTTGCTAAATATAAGAAGTATTATATATATTGTTAAATTCCTAATAATTATATGTTTTGTGGTATAATTGATATAAGCACTTATAATACTGAAGTGTGATCACGTGATTATTCGAAACAAAACTTTAACTAGCAGACTACTGTTTACGCAGTCAATGTATTTATACGCGGTGTATTTTGTTTTCGTAGGACAATTTTTATTTCTTTTGATGATTATGTTTTGTATACATAATATGCGCAACCTAATCCTCGTGTACATAAAATCATTATTTGCTATGCACTGTACGATACTACATAATCAGGTTTATTTAACACGATTTGAAATGCGTGCAACAAGCGTGTTATATTGTAACAGGTATACATGTGCTATTGAAAACTACATTGTAATTTCTATTGTGTAACTAAGAATGAATCAAATAAAGAACATAATATTTGTCTGTCTAAGATAAATTGTCAATAATGGGTAGCCAGTCCTGTTCAGATATGGGCGCGGTGGTCGGCAGTAGTGCACCAGACTGTCGATTGAGGGGTCGATGGCTCGGTTCCACCTGCCGCTGCATCGAAACGTGCGCAATTTCATTCACCTCACACTGCCTGTGTATTTCGGAAGAGACACTAACAGCTGATGGTCTCTTCATTCTGGTGTATATGCCAGGAGAAAAAAATATCCAACACAAGGGGTAATGTGTAACCTGTCTTGGACTAAAACAGTGTTTCTCGAACTGTTTTGCTCTACGACCCTTTTTGCACGAGATCAGATATCGCAGCCTGATGGAAAGAAGGAAGGAAATGTTCACTTGTCCCAGTGACACAATATTGATCGATAATAAATATACGTAAATCGTTTGCAAACAATATATTGCAACATTATTTTCACTATAACAGAAAAACAATCACGAAATAAACTATTCAAAACCATACATTAGTGTGAATGAAAAAGTGGTGTCAGCTGCGCAAAAGGTCGGGAAACCCCTACAAAGACCCATTTTGGTCGCTCACGCAGGGGCCACCCACAATCTAATACAATGGTTTCTACAACGCTTATTTAAACTCTTCCTTAAATAATAACAAATTAAGCATTACTCAAAATTAAACAAACAAAACAAAACAAAAAAGAAAATAATAACGTCCATCAATATTATGTTATTATATGTAATTACAAATATGCATCTACTAAAAGTACACTTACACGCCAATATTTTGGCAAATGCGACAGTTTGCTATATCACAATAATCTTTATATGATTGTATATAATACATTTTGGCATAAGCCACGAATCCCTGTAGACCGTGAGTGTAGATCTTGCTTTTCAGTATTGTTACGGTATTGTTTACATGATTTTTCCAATTTAGATGTTCGTCAATGGTTAAACCAAGAAAATTAAATACACACACTCTTTCAGTTAAAATAATGTCTATGTTTATCGCTAGTGGCAATAATCGTTTATTTACAGTTTTAGACAACATATATTTATACTTTTTAACATTTAAGGATAATTTATAAATTTTTAGCCATTCACTTATTTTGGACAACTCTTTATTTATGTTATTTTCAGTTTGAGTATTTTCAGAATAGTTATTCGATTGTAGAATTGTGCGTGAGAGGGTAGTATCATCAGCATACATAATAAAGTTAAATAGTTTACTAGCATTTGGATAGTCTTTTATATATATATATATATATATATATATATTATGAAGAGTGAAAGCCCTAGAATAGAACCTTGACCTTGACCCTTGTTGTTATGGGTAACTTATTTGATTGGACTCCGTCAAATTCGACATGCTGATAACGATTTGATAAATAACGTTTGAAGAGATTTAAGGTAACTTCACTTATACCATACCAACTAAGTTTATTTAATAAAATGTTATGATCAATTGTATCGAATGCTTTCGACATATCTAAATATATATTTATTGGTATTTCATTGTTGTCCATGGTTGTTATAATTCTACCGATTAGTTCCATTGAAGCTAATTCGGTTGAGTGTTCAGCTCGAAGGCCATACTGACTTTCATACAAGTTATGTTCCTTGAAAAAAATCATATAATTGATTATATATAACTTTTTCAAGCACTTTTGAGATAACAGGCGAAAGTGATATTGGTCGGTAATTTGTAAATTGAATGTCATCACCATTTTGTAATATTGGAATTACTTTGGCAATTTTTTATTTGTTTGGAAAAATTCCTGTGTTTTGTTTGTTTGGTCTTGCCACACGGGGCTATCAAAATAGCCATTGATATTTAGCGAGTAATATCAATGGCTTAATGAGGTATTTTTTATTTTGTTTAATAATTGTGAAGCGATGCCATCATACCCACAGCTTGTTTTAAGAGGCATTTGGTATAATATTGCATTAACTCATTTATATCATTTGTATTTACAAATGTAAAGTTAATAGACGGTTTTTACGCATATAAACGTTATATGTTTTATTACTATCATTTATAATTTTGTTGACAAGCTGAGGACCGATGTTTGTGAGAAAAAAAAATTAATTTCTCTACTACTTTCTCTTTATCGCTTATGGTGTTTTCACCATCTTTAAACGCACTTTGTATGGGCTGCTTGTTGTAGACAAAATATCATTAATTATTCTCCCGATTTTTCTTATGTCGTTACTATATTTGTTAAATCTGGATTCATAGTAAATGTGTTTAGCAATAGGAATAGTCCGTTTTAAGATAGCATTATGCTTTAAGATTTGTCTGAAGGTTAGTGTACCTTAATGAGTTCGGATCGTTAAGTTTGAGTTGTTCATATAGATTATCTCGATGTTTAATTGATCTTAGTATACATTTAGTCACTAATGTGGTTTTCTTATGAACATACTTCTTAAATTTTATTATTTTTACAGGTAAGTGAAACTTCTTATTATTTTCAATTTCGGCATGAATTTGATTATAAGTTATATTTGGATCTGCATTTTCATTTTTGTTTAACTTACTGTAAATATTTGAAAGCTTAATATCATTAACGAAATTAGAAATTGCTTCACTGATTTGTGAATACACTTTTATGTATTTAGGTGGAACTGTTTTAAAGCTACCTGTGTTTATAAGTATAAAATATGGTTAGTGATCAGAAAATCGGTTCGTAAAAATGCCTGCAGTTGTGTTTAAATTAGATTTGGTCAGTTTGCAGAAAAAGTTATTAATTAATGTTTGAAAATCTTGTAGGAAGAGTTATTTTCGGATAGAAACTATTTACTGACAGCGGTAGGTTGAAACGAATGGTAGCAGGTGACGTATGGCAAAGTCACGCTAGTTAGGACAGGTAACTTCCATGGATGACCAGAACACTGTGACAGTTACAGATTCGAACTTCATTTTCGCACTTGAATCTTCCTGGAGACCAAGAAGCTCTGTTTGTGTAGCTTCTGTGTCGCTGGGATATATATATATAACTGGCACGGTAAATGGATTCCTCAAAAACCGAGTTGTTTGACTAGATATCTCCGGAAAGTAGCTAGTGAATACCACCTCCAATGTTTTTAGGTGCTCAATTATCAAAGTTTGTGTTGTGTCATCACAGTCTTCGGCGACGTCTGATATCATTTCCAACATTACGAAGTTGTTTAAGGGTTTCTTTCCCCTGAATGTCAACGGTCAGATTGTTGAGCTGTCCGAAGATGTCGTCGAGGTAAGCTAGTCGTAGTTACCATTCATCTTCTGTCCAGGCTGGAAGAAGATTAACTTTGTTCTGGATACTGAAGAAGAGTTTGATTTCCTCTCTGAGGGTAAATACACGTCGGACAACACTGCCTTTGATGAGGCAGCGGACATGTGTGTAGAACAGAAGAGTTTTATGGAAGGAGTCAATGTCCTGACAAAGTTTCTTGAACAGGCGTGATTTGAGGGTACTTGCTTTCACAATGTTCACAGTTTTTCTGACGGTGTCAATTGTTTTCATGAGCGCCTGGGGTAGTATCTTTGACGCAAAAGCCTGTCTGTGTATCATGCAATGAAGTAAGAAGGCACGTGGAGCTTTTGGTTACAAATCCTGATCAAGATCGAAGCATTGCAGGGGCCCCGTCGGTACACACACCACAGAGATCGTTCTAGTCAAGGACTTCGGCTTCAAATAATCCAGTCAATTTGTTCATCACGTCTTCCCCTTTGGATGTTAACTCGAGGTCATCACAAAACAAGAATTCTTCCTTCAGGTCTCCATGATGAACGTACCCTGCGAACACCATCAGTTGGTAGCAGGACTGAACATATGTCGATTCATCAAGTTTTTATACTCAACAAACCAACACTTTTGGTTTCCTGGATCACCTGTTCTTTGATGTCCAAAGAAAGCTCACATATTCTGCGGCGGATAGTATCATTGGAAAGAGAAATGTCGCCACGTTTTTGAGCATTCTTCTCCCCCAGACCAAGTTTGGTCTTGCCACACGGGGCTATCAACTGATCTCCGATAGCGTGAGGTTTCTTGACACTACAGCGACATAACCATTTGATTTGCACCTTTTGTGTGGATATCAAGCGCGTGTAATGGTACATTTTAATATTATACAAATTATTGTTATGAGGCATCGTCCCACGGTCCCCCTGACATTGCCAAACGACCCCCAGGGTGCCACGAGCCCCGATTTGAGAACCAATGGACTAAAACGATTGTTCACAACGTACATTTAACGGGATGAGATCAGCAGTTAGTCTGCGGTCGGGGCTTGGCCAAAGGTGGGGGACTTCGCCAGGGACTTGGAGAATCAATAGTATTATGTTGTGTGGCTTCAGGCTGACGGAGGGGCTTATAAGGATTTTTCACGAAAACTACAACCCATTGGTTTTCATTACAAACAACAATTACCGGACTCCTGTTCACCACTACCTATTCTGCCAAAGTGGAACAAACAAACAGGTTCAAAATTAAGTAGATAGGTAAGGTTTTTTATATGTGCTTGTGTGCAAGTGTTGTCTTTGTGCTTTCCACGCTTCGGAATTAAAGCAAAAACAAAATAAAGACGTACAGCCAACACTAACGCTAAACTATGTTGATGTGTGTGTGTGTGTGTGTGTGTGTGTGTGTGTGTGTGTGTGTGTGTGTGTGTGTGTGTGTGTGTGTGTGTGTGTGTGTGTGTGTGTGTGTGTGTGTAACAAGGAAAAGGTAAGTTCTTATATAGCGAAGTATTCAGTCCTCAGGACACCATCTCGACTTCTCTGGGAAGTAGTCAGCCACGTTGCAATTAATACGCGAAGACTATTCGTACACAAATATCCACCACTGTCTATAGCCATGTACTCATTCGTACAGCTGAGTGAACAGTAGCAATGTAGAGTTATGGAATTTGCCCAAGGTTCGACACCGCCGCACATGATTCGAACCCCGCGTTCTCTCAGTCGAGAGTCCGGAGCTCTTACCGCTGCGCTATTGCGCCCCACACTGTTTGTGTGTGTGTGTGTGTGTGTGCGTGCGTGCGCTTGAGAGAGCGAGAGAGAGCGAGAGAGACATATGGAGAGAGAGAGAGACAGAGAGAGAAAAAAATAGACAGACGGACAGACATACACACACACAAAGAGAAAGACAGACATACAGACAGTGAGAGTGAGAGCTAGAGAGAGAGTGAATGAGAAAGAGAGAGTGATAGAGAGAGAAAGAAAGAGAAAGAGAGAGTGATCGAGAGAGAAAAGAGAGAGAGAGAGAGAAATGTAGAGAAAACGAATGAGAGAGAGAGACGGAGAGAGAGAGAGAGAGAGAGAGAGAGAGAGAGAGAGAGAGAGAGAGAGAGAGAGAGAGAGAGAGAGTGAGAGACAGAGAAAAAGAGAGAGACAGAGAGAGATGAAGAAAGAGAGAGAGAGAGAGAGAGAGAGAGAGAGAGAGAGAGAGAGAGAGAGAGAGAGAGAGAGAGAGAGAGAGAGAGAGAGAGAGAGAGAGAGAGAGAGAGAGAGAGAGAGAGAGAGAGAGAGAGAGAGAGAGAGAGAGAGAGAGAGAGAGAGAGAGAGAGAGAGAGAGAGAGAGAAAGACAGACAGACAGACACACACATAGACAGACAGACAGGCAGACTGACTGACAGACAGACAGACAGACAAACACACAGACAGACAGACAGACAGACTGACTGACAAACATATATAATTTTTTATTTAACCAATTGTACAATATAGTATAATAATAACAATGATAATAATAATGTACATCATGGTATAACAATAACAATGTGAAATTTAAATTCAGCGTCATTTTCTATTTACAACATGGATATTGGGGATTCCTATCAATACTAAAAAGAGTGTGTGTGTATTATGCGTGCTGTGTGAGTCACAAACATTTGAAGCTGAGTGGCTAAAATAATTAATTATCGAACTCCCATTCAATATTAACTATTTAATCAATAACCATCTCGACGTCACAACGATAATCAAGAGGGAGGAACACCCACAGGCGTAACTAAATTGTCAACGAAATGTATAAGTAAGTGTTTTAGAGTTGTTTATGCAAGAATGCTGTCTTTGGGCTTTACATGTTGGCGAAATAAAAACACATAAAAAACAACCACAACAAGACACATACAAAACTATATAATATATAACTAATTGGATGTGAGCTACGTATTTGTATTGTGTTTGTCGTATGAGTGTGTGTGTGTGTGTGTGTGTATGTGCGCGCGCGTGTGTGTGTGTGTGCGTACGCGTGTGTGTGCATGTTATGTGTATTTTCCAGAAACATAAGTGCCAATAATAAACATAATGATATCAGATGTTGTACTTGTATTGATAGCTTTGTACCACGTCTACATAAATACAACACATGAAACAAGAATTATCGTACTAACAAATCGGTACATGTCTTGTCTTGTATCAGCTCCAGAAATACCCGTCAGTAGTATTTTAGTCCGACCTAATACGTAAAAGGGGGGGGGGGGGGAGGCGGGGCACCCATGAAGAAATTCTAAGATCCTACCTCCTGGCGGAAAGAAGTGGAAATAGTGCCACCTGGGGGAATATGGCACCGGTGCTAGTATGCTTGTCGTTTGGAATTGGCCGAATAACTACTCACAATAGTATTCGTATTAGTATTCATCGACGCGTTACTCTATGTGTACTCTCCCCGTCCGATGACTGTGCAACTGCAATCGGAATAGTAACACATTGTTATTCCTGAACAACTATTTGACTTAGTGAATCGTCACAAGATATACTCATTAATCATGTGCATGTCTTTCTACACTACATCTGATTACAGTAAATCTAGTTTTGTAAATAAACATGCTATTTGGTCGAACTACTCAACAAAGGGAGAACCCGTGTTGTTGTCATTAGTGCAAACGCAACATTTTTCTGGTCTAGAATCAGCTGAAACATTTAGATTTCTTCAAATTGTCTGTATTGCGTTCAAGTTATCACTTACAAGTGTTTTCGAGCGACGCTTCCTGACAATACCCAATTAACATTTTCTCGAAATGTATCGTACACAATCTTACTAAGCATGATATTTCACAAGATTGTTGATTTCTTTCTTCCGATTATTAATTTCTGCACCTTCTTTCCGTACAGCCCACGACTGGTATTGGCCACTTGTAAATGCGACTACTGTACTGTTGAACTGGTGCATGACAACGGCTGTTTTAGCACCGGTTCGGGTATACATTAGATAGAATATCTCATATTTGCGTTGGCTGGAAAGGTTTTCTGTAATGTCTCTTAAACGTTGACAACCTGCGCCCTTTCCAACAACGGCGCACTATTTTAAATTGCAGTAGTTCTTGAATTTCGATATTTAACAGTTCTGGAAACACTTCATATCAACCATTATGAGAACCTATCAAACATTTGATACAGTAGGTAATTGCCTTAAAGTACTACGCGTACATGTGTGGTTTTTTCTCAGTTAAATTTTGCAGTGTTCTTGCTAATATATTTATACACTTTGTTGCTCTTGTTGTTTACATAATATATATCATAGCGGCTGTGCTACACCAGCAACTGTTGGTGTGATATACAGGCAACAGACACCAAGGACGAGTAATTTGTCTTGCATAAATATGCAGAAGACACCATCAGTACACAACTGGCCATATGAAATCTCGACAATGAAGTGTACGAGTTGAAAGTTACGGCCACTACCAATGAGGAGTCAATTATTCCAGTAGAATCGCTAGCTCCACCTTACCTTTTAGTTAGTGGTGATTTGAAACTATACGTCTAACATAGACAACACTGGTGTTATATGTTAAGCGAGTAATTAGACTGAATGGTTCAAACATAATTATTCTTTGTATGAATTTATCACCCAATTTACATTTTCTTCTCGTAACGTTTCGTTCGCTATCAACTGGGCGGCGACACGGTAGTCCTTCAAAGCAGTGCTGTCACTGTTGACTAAAAAACAAAACAATTCAAAACTGATACTAGTTTTTGCGAAATGTTATTTATTTAAACGACAATACAGCGTGGTTCAATTAAGTAAAATCAGACTTAGCCACCGAGGTGAAATAAAACAATAACATCATAGCTAATCATGTGTGATAATATTAATAATAATAGAAGAAAAATAAACATAATGTCATGATTAGTCCTGTGTCAAAATATTAGCGTGGATTAAACATTAATTAAGTTTGTTAAACAGCATAATAATGAGCTAATGATCTCCGATTGCATATGATACATATTATTAACGAGAGAAGACAAAATAATAGGGTAAAATATAATACCATGGTGTGGCACCATCGAAATCACAACAGCGGTAAAAAGAAATTACATTAAATTAGTTAAAGTCTTAAACAACATCATAATGAGAAAAAACAGTAATGTCATAGCTAATCATGTGTCAATATACAATATATCAGCAGAACAAACATTGTTACATAAATTTCTAACCGCATAGGAACAATGCCATGTTGCAATGAGTGCTTACTAAACCAAGAGTGCTTCAGTACAAGCGTAGCTCTTTCTCCGGTGTGATTTCTTTCATTTTATTGTTTGATCATTACCTTGACGTTCGACGTCCAGCAGTCGGTGATCTTGTTTTGCTTTTTTAGCTTTCTACACCCATAAGCCAACGTAGCCCTGCGCTTCGATGGGTCTTCATTCACAAAGACCTGAACATTTCAAATGTTTGAGTTGTAGTCCTTCAGCTTTGTACGACTGCGTAAGACGTTGTCCCGCATTCGCTCCGTCTTGAATCGCTCTATAACCGAGCGAAATCCGGTATCGCGTTTAGCGCCTAGTCGATGGCCTCTTTCGATATCATGTTTGGCAAATTGTAATTCCCACCCTAACCTTAGGCGGTTGCTTGCTCTAATAACAACTCTTATGTGTCCCTGTTAACGACTTTGCCTAATGATTCTTGTATGTTGCGCCTCTGAGCTCAGATTCCTGGGGATTTAAGCGCTACAGAAGTTTGCCATTATTATTATTATTACTATACATAAATTACAAATGACGTGATCAAATAGGCGCATAAATAAAGTTCACTATCGCTCTCATCTATATGCGCAATGTACATTAAAACTTGTTAATACGGTTAATCTATTAAGTTCTACCAATTGTTGAACTGTGCCAGTAATACATTCATATGCGCCAATTCCCAGTTTTATCCGTAAATACGTCGGATGGCCTCACCGGGGTAGGATATATTCCTTATGGTTAACTGCATCTTCAACATGATATGTTATGCATTACCTTCATATTGCCCGAATTTGTCAAACGGCATGGAATAACAGATCAATTCGAAACAACTGTGTGGGGCGCGGTGGTCGAGCGATCAGAGTGCCCGACTATTGATCGGAGGAACTGGGGATTGAATCCTGGTGCCGTTCGGTACAGTCGTCGGCCACCGTGTCGCAATTTGGGCAATTTCATTACTTTGCTTTCGAAAGAGACACTATAGGCCGTTGGTCTCTCCAGTCTGTTGTTGATGCCATAGGAAGTTAAGGTTCACAATGTTAACATTTGTACTTTCGTAATTTTTTTTGAGATTTACAGACCTATACATTTTTGGAAACGTTATGATGTAGTGAATCTGAAAACCAATGTTTACGTTTTGTTAAAGGTATATATGGCGGCCATCTAGGATTCTTAAAATGGTGGACACTGAAAACCTGTAATTCTCAAAATCTCAGCTACTAAACCACCCAGCCTTTTGATTTTGGTGGCTAAACCTACATATTGAGGGGCAAGGAATCCAACAGGATCAATTACAGTCACCTAAGCATAATGAAATTATTAGTTTAGGACAGTTATACATGTCATGACTGAATTATATACATGTAGCATAGCATATAAACACATGTGTTTCGTTTTCGTTTAATTAAATTAATAGTTTATGACAGTTTTCCCAGACTGGGTGAGCTGCATGTCGTCATGGCTACCATAAGAGGCCCGGGGACCTCCATTGAAAACTCTGGAATAGACGGTGCCTGGATAGCATCTGATGTGTACGGTTCTGTGACAAACTGATAGATCCTGAAGTGTCCACACTACAAGCGCTCCCTGTCTGCCCACATATACTCTCGTGTGGCACTGTATGAGATGGCCCTGGAGGAGTTCTTCAAGGACAACCCACACTTGAAGGACGTGTGTCTGGAGGCAGCAACCGAGATTGAAGATGCCTGCTCAGAGGTGATCAAACACACCAAGGCTGAATCTGTGAAACGTGCCAAAACCCATCTACTCCAAGCATTGGCCGACAACGATGTCGTGAAGAAGATTCAGGAGTGGGAGGCACATAGATCCCTGCTGATGTACCTGCATCGAATGGAGACGATCCTGTTCTTTGTAGCAGTATCCCGTAACACAGACCTAAACATCCATCTTGAAGCACGACAAGAATTGAGCAAGATGTTTTTTGCTATGGACTGAATAAAGTACAAGAGACTCTGGCCACGTTACATAGCTGACACGCACGCACTCAAGGCTGACCACCCAGAGACGTAGAAGGAACTCGAATTAGGTGACATACCAGTCACTAAGACTGCCATCCCATGTGTCTGCATTGAGGCAGACCATGCCTGTGAACATCTAAACAAACTCATGAAGGTTCATTCTGGTCTCATCGGAATCCCCAGCAATGCCAATGCAAGATATCGCTTCTTCCTCGCTTCTCCCGAACTGTCGTGCATGGCAAGCGAGTTCAAGGGTCAGTTCAATGTCAAAGACAACAAGGCTAATGAGCATCATGATTTATCCACGAGTGTGTCAATCGGGAGCATGATGCCATCAGCAAGATCAAGGCTGTCATAATGAGTTATGGCAATCCATTCGCTGTTGAAGGTCGAACGCTATTCAACTTGATTACCCATGCATACACTCCATGCGAATACGTTCCACATATCCTGAACATGGATGAGACTGGACAGAAGCTGTATGAAGACTGTGGCAGAGAGGATAAATGGGAATGTCAGCCTGTGGGCACATCTCAAGAAACAAAACAACAAGATATACATGTCTGGCAGCAAGACGTTTGCAATCAAGATCCGTGACAAGACAGTAGATATATTGACCAGAAGCACCGCATCAACAACTATGAGTTCACCCTGACGCCATGTTGTCATGCAACGACAAGTCCAAGTAAATCCATGTCCTTGAGCAGTTGGCAATAATAGAAACTCACACCAATAACTCTCAGACGGCTACAAACGAGACGCATTTAATGTATCAGATGATGGAGCCTTGGACTTGACATCTGCTGAAGTCGTTGGTCCCCATCTAAGTGGGAAGATTGCTGTCGTAGATGGTATGGTGGTTGTCCAAAAACTGATGAAGAAGAAGAAAGCAACCATGCCGACAGTAAAGGATCTCAGTGATAGTTTAATTGACAAAGTGATGGACCTCACAGGAGGCTATGATGAAATCATTCTAGTCTTTGACATTTACAAGGTGGATTATCTGAAAAGCACAAACAGGGAGAAGAGACATGGAGGGAATGACCCAATTCAGTATCAAGTCCGACACGATACCAGCATAAAACACATCACCATGAGACGTTTCCTATCCAATGACCAGACGAAAGGTGATCTCACAGAGTACCTGGCTGAGAAAACTGTACAGTACAACCGAGATTCCCACAAGCTGGTTATCACTTTAGCATCTGGACGAACAAGGAGGAACAGGAACTTTCACTTTGAAGACAACAACCATGAGGAAGCAGACACCTTAATGATCTGGCAGGCTGTCTAGGCAGCACAAAGGAGCCCAAGAGAAGATATTGAGCTGATGTTCTTCTCGCCAGACATTAATGTCCTTGTGCTGATCATAGTTAATTATGATCTGCTGCCGAATATACGTCGATGGCGTTGGGGGTGCTGCCGATTGAGCCATTCTGGACAGCTCTCAGTGCAGAAAGGGCCAAGGCATTGCCGGCATTCCATGCCTACTCTGGAGCCGACAAGGTAGGGAGGTGTGCAAGAATAGACAAGGCTACATGGTTCAAGATCGTTCTTGAGGTCGGCGCTGGCGTGGTCAATGCCCTTGTTATGTTATCAGCAGCACTTTGAAAATAGTGTATCCGACGACTATAGTGATGACTAATATGCAGTATACCAGGTCACAACAATATTATAGCAAACCAGACATGTATGTGCAATACGCGTAACTGTGTAGTGATGCTGGTATCATAGCTATAAGATGTTAATAACTGAAAATACAGGCACATACTTGTTTCCAATGTACACATGTGTTTATACGCTGTGCTATATGTACATTATTCTGTCATAACATGTATAACAGTCATAAACTAAAAGTTGATCCAGTTGAATTCCTTGCCGATGAATATGTAGGTATAGCCACCAAAATCAAAAGGCTGGATGCTTTAGCAGCTGATATATTGAGAAATACAGGTTTTAAGTGTCCACCATTTTAAGAATCCAAGATGGCCGCCATATATAATTTTTAAAAAGTGTAAACAGTGGTTTTCAGATTCACTATATCATAATGTTTCCAAAAATGTATAGGTTTGCAAATCTCCAGAAAAAATTACGAAAATACATAACAAACATGACTACTAAGCAGGGAAATGGAAAACCTGTTGTGGACTAATTGAGTTGGGTTCTCATTACCTAAAGTCCTATTTCCAAACGTCCGGACTAATCAACCACATGATTGCGGGCATCTGCGGAAAGAAGAAGTAGGTTTGCACGACGTGCTCATTCTTACCAGCGGGCACCAATAAACTACAACGTTACAACTGGCTAACTAGTAACTTGATCTCCTGCAACCAACGTTTCCATTCTGTTTGGCGGTTCTTGTCGTAACGACACGCAGTCAGTTCTGTATTACGTCGTAGATATTCACGTTGACATAGTCGTCTCGTACAGGGACTGACGTCGTTGGTTCGTACTCGTTTCCATCCTCAACTGCCGTCGTTGGTTCGTACTCATCAACATTATGGATAGCATCTGGAAACATATTTTAGAAGTAAAGTAGCCAACGTAAATACAACCTTGCGTAGTATTGCAGTCGATCTTAGTTTGTATGCAGGTAAATGCAGTGTCGATAGTTCGGTGGGTGTGGGTGTATGTGCATACTTGCGTGCGTGCGTGCGTGCGTGCGTGCGTGCGCGCGTGTGTATGTATGTACATGTGCGTGTGTTTGTTCTGTGAAATGCGTTGTTACCCCCCTTGTCAACCGCATGGATACTATGCAGCGTCACGTTGTGTGTTCGCATGTGCGTGCATGTGCGTGCTGTTGTTGGGTGTGCGTGCATGCTTGGGTTGAAGGCAGAGCTTCAAACCACAAACTACCCTGTGCTACATTAATGTCTTGTGCAGTCAGCTCTATAAAAAAAACCCCACATATTTGGCAATTTGCCTTTCTCTGCCTATCCCACAGTACCGCTCATAACATAATAGTTAACTACGTTTTTTTCTATCAGTCTTGATTGGGGACGTTTTTGTTGTATTTGTCAGACAAAAGTTAAGGATTTAATTTGACCTGACTAAAATGCTTAGGTCAAATTGGCCCCTCGCTGTCTAGGGATGTTAATATCTCACCCTTGTGTTATTTAGAGCTTACTGCTCTGCCGTTAGCAGCGTGAGTAGAATGTGATGCTTACGAAAGATACTGCATATCATTTGGCAGGACAGAAAAACAAATAGCAGTGTCCTAGATGAGGCTCATGTGACAAGCATTGAATCCATCATCGTGCAACAACAGCTGAGATGGACCGGCCATGTACTGAACATGTCTGACACGAGACTACCCAAGCAAGTTTTCTACTCAGAGTTGAGTCAAGGGAAGAGATTTGTAGGACCACAGCGTAAATGATACAAAGACGTATTCCAATCCACCTTGAAAAGGTGTGTCGTTGACCTGTACACCTGATAATCTGAGGCTCTGTCACGCACTAAAAGGCAGTCTATTACCCAAAACGACACAAAATTATTCGAAACCAACAGGCGAAGAAACATAGCCAAAAAGCGTGAGGAAAACTAGAACCATCGAAAATCTTCAAAAAACACTCTCACCACATTCTGGATTGTTGTGCTTTCAATGTGGGAAGCTGTGCCGTGCTGAGATTGGCCTGATAAGCCACCTACAAACACATATCAAAGACGACAATCCATGGAAAGATCATCGTCGCCTCGAGGGATCGCTAAAGAAGATTGTTGTTACCGTTGACATTATTGTTTTTCCGGTTCGCCTATCCAGGCTAACTCGTGTCTAGGCTAGTTTGTGAAGTTGTATTTGTATAGTACGCTCATGTTTAAATATGACAGTTACCGACGGATTCACCCACAGTAAATACGTTTTACCAATTCCAAGACGAAAGTCCAGACACGGGTGTACCTTGTTTGCATGAGTTACCGTGAGTTCTTAACTTCACCAGAACACGAAGAATTACATGTGCGCATGCGGAGAGAGCGGCTCTTGTGTTGAGAAGAATCGCAAGTATAACTGTGACGTCAACGATGACGAAACACACGTGGATGAAGGGTACATCGTTGCGAAGGAAGATCTTCCCATCGTTAGCGTCCACATTCGCAAATCAGGTCAGTTTCTACACTTTCCACTAAACATACGCTTGATGGATATATATATATATATATATATATATAATTATGGGAGAGTATGTGATCAAACTCACTGAAAGTAGAGCGGAAATTGTGTATTGCACCTGGTTAAATATAAAAGAAACAAAGTATTAAATGCAAAAAGGACCTAATATAACAGAAACTGCAATTAATTGTATTACACTCTCTCTCTGTCTGTCAGTCTGTCTCTCCCTCTCTCTCCCCTCTCCCCCTCTGTCTATCCCTGTGTAATTATACATGCAATTCTGCACGGTCATGTTAAATATAATACACTTATATAATATGATAATAATAACTTGATCTATACACTAAAACTAATCGGCTAAATAAATAATATATATATATATATATGTAGCGTTGATGGGCGTGCGCATAGCGTAACTATAAGCAGCACGCGTGCATCAGCCTAAGCCGCGCATTGTTGATATGCAACAATACTTAGCAGAGTGAGAGTCGGTCATCGCAGAAGGATCGCGGAGTGGCACCATCGCTAATATTGCAACAGTGTGCACCATATGCTACGTTAATACGTTCCTTTTGCAAGCGTGCAGCTGGTGGTGTTGGAGTGCTGACAATTGGAAGCCTGTCTTGCCAAGGGATAAAGTCGGACGATGACCCGGTCTACATCGCCGACTCCAAGCCGACGATCAAGCACTGAACTCACTGACTACGTCTGCTTTTATGCCGAACACAAATACATTATTTATTAGTAAACGACTGTCAGAGAGCTGCTTGTATTTACAACTTGCGATTGACTAATGCATCTTCTTGCAAACCAATTCCCACAATCTCCCGGGGAATGGCTTATTTGAAAAATGAGTGATTTTAAATCGGTTTCTTTGTCGCTGCCGTGAAGGTCTGTAGCCTATGATTATTTGCACTAAGCTACCCACAACAACGATTGTTACTATTATATTGTTGGCTATTTATGCAGTAAAACCTATAATCTATATTCTCGTTTCAACGCTTCACGTAGAAAATAGTACTGCGAGGAATTACACAGCTATGACTTTCAGTAGACGAAAACATGTATATTATATGCGAAGAATATCTATACTACTTCACGCAAATGCAATTGTTGTTCTGGTGTTCACCGTGAAATTTCATGCGTTGAGTTGAAGCAACGGTGATATGATCCAGTGGTTGGTGGCTGGACCGTTTTGCATTCCGTACCTCTTGACCTGTCGTTACCCTCTTTGCTTGAAAACAGAGCTGCCATTAGCTAAATACTGGGTGATTAAAATATAGCGCTACACATTTGGGGCTCCAGCCTACCTTGATATCCTTCGTACATTCGTCTGGGTCGCCCCAAAATGCTATGGTATATCACGATGAGGTTGTGCTAGAGTTGTGTCTACGGAGAGACACAGCACCGTCAGTTGGGACATACGCACTTAACTCGGTTTTCATCCCACATAACTATCTGGCGGCTGCAATTTTTAGCGAGAGTATGAACAAGCCCAACACAGAAACATGTGCATCACAAAAACTGTCTATCCTTTACAATGTTGTTACAGATGTCACGTCGTTACGGTGAAATGTAAATGTTGGTAAAGCATTATGTTAATCTTTTCCAGTTGGTAATATTGCAATGTGGTTACAGTAAGTTATGGCGTTTTACATGGAACCATGTCATGTACATTACAATGTCAGGAAAGTGTACGTATTATACTTCCATACCAATAATATGCACATCAACCGTTTTCGAGCAATATCATGACCCTCTCTGAAAGCATCAATTAGACCAGAGTAGACTGTACAGAAAGAGAGAAATGCTTTGCATTTGGGAACATGACTTAAACTGTTAAGGCAAATCTGAAACTTAAATGAATGACGTCACATGTACGATGACGTCACTCAGCGTCATCGGTACTGATGAAGTCGACGTGATACGTTGACGAAAGCCTCTACCAGGTAAATTAAATATCTTGGATATGAAACATTAAAGTTTCTGATTTAAAAACGAACTATCCTGAAGAATGTTCAGTAATGTTAAGACAAAATCCCCCCAACAAATTCCAAAGCCACCTAACTGTTGACTACAGATCCCATCAGTGTGATGGTAACGCACTGTAGATGATGTACACATCATAGGGAATGAAACATGTTTGTAAAGTTACAACTGCCATTTGGTAATATGATTGGTGGCGTGAGAATTGCACGACACAGGCGGACAAACACAAGGATACGTTGTAAAGAGATCACCCATATCCCTTTGGATTGTTGAATTTTTACTGCGTATATAACTCTCTCACTTGTCTAGTTAGGATAAAGTACATGTGTCAATACCTGAAAATGTATGCGCTTTTTACTTGGTGTATGGACTATGTGCAAAAAGAAGAATGTTGCGATGATATACTGCGTAAGAAGGTGAAAGATGGCGCAACGATAATCCACAGATTTCAATGCATCAAATTATTTTTCAATATTTATATAACATGAAGGCGAATGTGGTTCTCCTACATAAGGTACTGAATACGTTAGTGAGTATTATTATTCAAGATGAATTGATCGTTTGCTGTTTCGTTGATTACGTCGCACGTACAGCGACTCTTGTTGGCACACTATGAAACTGCCAGTACAGCACAAACATTACACAGCACCTAAGCTCCATGACGTGTTGCTCATGCATTTCTTTTTTCTATTGTGTTTTGAGGTTATAATAAATTTAATGTGTTGCCTGAATTGTTACGTGTTATATTTAGCTGTAGTATCTGACCCCATCAACACGCCACTGGACGTTGCTAGTTCTATAAAAAGGTAAACAGTGGACGGTTAAAGGAGGCGCGGACGACCAAGACTGAGATGGGAGGATTGAGAGATTTGGAGAGATTGGGAGAGTATACCTGCCAACTCATTTGTTTTTAATCCGGGAAAATCATCTGCTGTTCAGCACGCTTCGCGTGTCGCGCTGTCTCATCGCGCTATTTCGGATTTTGACTTCGGAAGACGAGGGGTGGGAGCTGTTGGAGATTTACGCCGAAAATCAGCGCGTTCAGCGGTTCAGTACGTCTCAGCACGTCTCCCGTGCACAGTGTCGCGCTACCTCGAAGGCGTGGTGGGTGATATTAGAGAGTTTCAGAAAAAAATCCTGGACATTAGGCTGTATTCCGGGAAATACACCAACATTTTCACAGGAGAGTTGGACAGGTGCAGGAGAGTAGTGTAGAAAGACAGCTAAGGTAGAGGGGAGTGGAGACGGTTGATTGAGACACTAGTGCAAAACCAGTGAGGGGATCGAAAAGAAAGCAGAAACCGAGGAACAGTATCGAGGCCATACTCATCCCAACCACTTAAGGAAAGTAAGAGCAGAACAACAACATAGTGCGCTCTGTTTCCGTCCAAACTATGTATACCGTTTAGTCAAAGTAAACTTAGAAATAGGAAGTCCATTAAGTCTTGTGTTGTCACATGTCATCACTGTTGTCATGACAATGACATCACTACTCAGAAAACGTCAACATAACTTAAGATGGTGTAACCAAGACACTAGAGAAATCATTTGACGGATCCTACACCAGACTACTACGTAAAAATATACAATGTGTCCTGGCGCAGTCATATCACCAACCAGGAATTGTACGGCAGGCTACATGGATTTCGAAATGGCTAAGCAAGTTCTCCAAGGTCGCCCTAACATGGCCCTCAGAGAAAAAAACAGGGAAGAAACTCATCATGTCACCCCTCTAAATGGATGACATAGGTAAGTAAGTATCTCTATCTCTCCCCTCTCTCTCTCTCTCTGCCTCTCTCTCTCCTCTCTCTCTCCCTTCTCC
>OZ023208.1:58484809-58508254 GCA_963995525.1 Escarpia spicata | reverse complement strand
GTGTGGGTGTGTGGGTGTGTGGGGGGGGTGTGGGTGTGGGTGTGGGTGTGGGTGTGGGTGTGTGTTTGGGTGTAATAAACATTGTCTAAGCGAAATTAAACATGTAGAAGTTCACCCCAACTGTGTTTGTGTGACTGGACATGTACTTCCAGTAGAGTAGACTAAAACATGCTGCAAAGTCCCCTGCCGTTACTTCTGTCACCATAGTTGACCGAATATTTTTCTCCCACTTAGACGACCAGCACCGACCTTACCTCGTGACTCCATGGAAGGGAAGCACCAACTACATCAACGCTGTCTTTGTGCATGTAAGTATCGATGGTAAGGAATTATGTAATCCTTGTAATTTCCTCTAAATATGTGTGCAAAAAAGAGACCGTTACTCCTGTTATGTGTTGCATCATTGCTATTTAACTATATGATAAAGATGGCAGGTGTATGCTATTATTTTCTTATACATTGTGGGCTGGGGAACGTTCTGTCGACATTCTGAATTATCAAATCGTTGATGGCGCCGTCTTTCACCTAGATATTGTTGTCGTTCTCTGTCTTCAGGGGTGATGCTTGGATACTTCGACATTTCCTCTTCTTCTTTTCCTCTTTTTTCTCTCTCTTACTCCTCATTGCGCTTGAGCTACTTTCTCTAGAACCCTTCTCAATTCTCCTCGGTCTTTTGCTCTTTTTCTCCATTCCCCTTTCCATCCCTCCAGATCTCTCTTCACGCAATCCTCCCGCCTCAGTCTCGGTCGTCCTTTTCGTCTTTTTCCCTCCACTATCAGGGCATCTGCTTTCTTTGCTGCCGTTCTTCAACTATTCGCTCCACAAGTCCTGCCCTCTTCAACCGACTTCTCACCAACTTCTTCTTGACATTTTATTTCACACCAACATCATCCCTCAGCTGTTTCTCTCTTCGTTTATCTGTTCTTTTTACCAACGCAGTTCTCGTGACACAGTTGTTTTTCCACACTTGTACACTCTCCTGTTGTTTCTCTGTCATTGCTATAGTTTCTAGGCTATACAGGTAGGCTGGTGTCATACATGTGCATAGTACCTTTCCCTTAAGTTTTCGATATGTGCCTGTCTCCCATCTCACCTTCTACTTTCCTCTATGCTTTCGCCGCTGCTTGTATTCTATTGTGAATTTCTGTCTCTGGGGAACCATCTCTTCATCTTCATACCGCTCCGCCCAGGAATACAAAACCGTCTCTTTGTTTTAGTTTCTTTCCCTCCAGGTGAATTTTCCAGCTCTTTGTTTTGTTGTCCAACCCACAGCACCTCTGTCTTCTCCAGGTTCTCTTTCAGTGCATGTTTGCTGAAGATATCCTTCCATTCTATCAGTTGTTCTTGTAAATCCCCCTTCCCCGTCCGCTACCATCGCTAGATCGTCAGCAAACAGTAATTTCTGGAGAATATCTTTCGTACTGGTCTTTCTACTTATCAGTTCCATCACTGCGATAAACAGTAGTAGGCTCAGGGCACTCCCCTGTCTCAAACGATCACTTTGAATTCTTCTAATATACCAGGTCCACACACCACTCTGGCCATCGTTTCTTCACGTGTCCTTTCCACCATCCTGACGTCTGCCTCTGAGAGCCCCATCCATCTCAGTGTCGCCATAACCATCTCACTCGGTATAGTGTCATAAGCTTTCTCCAGGTCTATAAATCACACTCTCCTGTTCCTCCAACTTATTTTTGATCAGCTACCTCACTGCAAACATTCCTGTTGTTCGTCTCCGATTTATCCTTCCACTATTGTTCTTATCCTTCCATCCAGGATTCTCTCCAACATCTTCAGCATGTGGCTCAGCAATGTGATGCCTGTGTATTTTCCTGGGTCATGCACGTCTCCCTTTCTTATCCATATCGGAACTATTAACTATGTTCTCCACTACCTGTCGCCCGAATTTTCTTCATCTTCTTCATTGCTCTCTCTACCTCTTCATCCACAATCTCCTTCACCTTTACTTCTCCCTCTATTGGACTTGGCAGATCTAATGATCTGCTTTCTGGTTGGTTCAGCAGTGCTTTGAAGTACTCTTCCCAGACCTGTAAGCACATCTTTCCTGACTGTGACTAGCTTTCCATTTTTGTCCTTAATCATTGTTCCAGTTTTTACATTCTTGCTGTCCTCATCCCTCTCTCAAACAATCTTATAGATCATCTTCTTTCCACTGTCCTCATCTAGCTATCTGGATAACTTCTCTTCCATTTCTCTGTTTATTTTATTCACAGCTTTCCTTATCTTAAATATATGTATCATTGTTTGCTTTATCATAACCACAAACATCGCAAAACTACCTACCACAGGGTTACAAGGAGCGCAACGCCTACATCGTCACCCAGTCACCGATGACATCTACAGTTGTCGACTTGTGGAGAATGCTGGCTGACCACAAATCCCGCACCGTCGTTATGCTGGACGACTGTGACGTCACCGATGACGTACGTACATAGCTACTAGTATCGCCGTCTGTCGGTACTACGTGTTTGCGTACTTTGAGCAGAATGAAATGTTGGCAGCGCTTATTGTGCACATATTCCTATTGCCATGCAATTAACATTCATTCGCTCACTCACTCACTCACTCACTCACTCACTCACTCACTCACTCACTCACTCACTCACTCACTCACTCACTCACTCACTCACTCACTCACTCACTCACTCACTCACTCACTCACTCACTCACTCACTCACTCACTCACTCACTCACTCACTCACTCACTCACTCACTCACTCACTCACTCACTCACTCACTCACTCACTCACTCACTCACTCACTCACTCACTCACTCACTCACTCACTCACTCACTCACTCACTCACGCAACCACTTACTCATCATTTGTCCGGGATGTTCAATGATGTGTCAAGTCCACTGTCAGTCTGCGTCAACCAGGTCTGTCTTCTAAGGTGCGCTTCATGGTTGGTAGGGGTAGATTTGTCCAGTCTGCATTACGGAGTGTTATAATCTTCAGTCATTTCTTATTCTCACATATGCCCACATTAGTAAAACAATTTAATTGCAACGTGTGTTGTCTTACTGATATGTGCCAACTATTGATTTAGCGTGTCTTTTGAGCAGCAATGCGCCATCTACTGGCCGACGAAGGAAGGAACAACGCAGCAGTTCGGTCCATTCCAAGTTCAACTCGTGCAAACAGTCGTCAGTGCAACGTCCAACATCACAGTGCGAGAATTCAACCTCACTAAGTCGGTAAGTGTAAGTCTATAGTGATTTAGCGACATTAAACAAGATTGTTATCCAAAATAACCCACTCAGATTGTATGATTATGGTCAAATAAGTATTTGTCAGTTTTGGTTTTTACAAGTCCCATCAGTAACATTTAGACACATCGTATATCAATACGTTCACACATTATTTCCTCTGCTTGAATGAATACCTTATTTTATATAATTTATACCTTATAATTTGCTTCTGAAAAAACTTCGTGTTTTAGTTTTCTTCCATTTTTCTTAAGTGAGTAAAATACTTCTATAGTATTTTCACAACATTTCAATATCTCAAGCACTTCTACTAGGTATCGTTTGCCTTTTTATTCAAAAGAGCACAACAGTTACCGTATTTGTCTAACCACACAAATGTCCCCTCGGTAGTATCTTGATTGGATATTGTTAGTGTATTGTAAGGAACGGTATCCCAACTGCATTTGTTTAATTTTCAGAACAAAGAGACCGCGACTGTCCTGAAACAGTTTCACCTGATGGGAGTGTGGAGCCAGGGGGCGTCGTTGCCTAGCAACAAGACAGTCGTCCTAGAGCTGCTGGGTCTGGTGGAGAAATGGCAACAAATGAGTGGAAACGGACCAGTCACTGTCCACTGCTCGTGAGTTGTTTCTTCAGATATCACATTTGTTGAACTGCGGCCTTGTGTTTGTTGCATGCATTAGCAGTATTTTGTGTGTCTATATTAGTACAGTCTTTCAAAATATCGCTACAAATTGATATACACCCCTAGCAAAAAATTGTATAGAATTCTACAGAAAACTACAGAATATCAACATAACTCTATAGAATGTTTTGATCACATGTTTATATATGCTATACAATCCTACACAAATCTATTGACTTGTTATGGCCACATCACTTTTTTTTTAAATTCTATTTAATTCCATAATACAAAATATGTTATACAAAACCACCCGCACAAGTCCTATATGTTTTGCTAAGAGCAAGTAGATATATTATACAAATGGTAGTCGGTGTCAGACTGACATTATGCAATGGGTAGTCGATGTCAGATAGACTGATATTATACAATGGGTAATTGAAGTCAGCCTGATATTATACAATGTGTAATCGATGTCAGACTGATATTGTATAATGGGTAGTCGATGTCAGACTGATATTATACAATGGGTAATCGATGTCAGACTGATATTATACAATGGGTAATCAATGTCAGACTGATCTACTTGTTATCATTCTCTGACCAGCTAACATAGCAGTAACAAACAAACATAGAAGCGGATATGGATTTATCAGTAATGTTCACATGTACGATACATCCACAATCCATAATCGCTGTTGTTTGCGACGGCCAGGGACGGAGCAAGTCGCTGCGGACTGGCGTGTGCGGCCGGCTACGTGCTGGAACATCTCAAGGTGGAACAAGAGGTCGACGTCTTCCACGCTGTTCAACACATCCGCACCACCCGACCGCAGCTCGTCAGAGACCCGGTCAGTAGTTAGCAACGCGGGTGTGATGATGTCGTAGTTGGCAGTGGTATATAGCGTAGTAGGCTCCACAACAGTGATATGTAACCACCGTTCGACCATCGCCGGATTTAGCAGTGTGCATGACCCTGAAGAATGAGTGTCCGGTCACCTAATCAAAATTATTAGTTCTCACTCCTGCTAACTAACTTTGTTCGTGCATTTATAACGCAGCTCAGCATCATACGCTGGTCCTCATGCTAGATGGTGCCACAGGTGCGAACGTTCCCTCTCCTTCGCTGAGGGTAGAGTACCCGCTTGATGTGGAGATGTGGAGATGTGGAGATGTGGAGATGTGGAGATGTGGAGATGTGGAGATGTGGAGATGTGGAGGTGTGGAGGTGTGGAGGTGTGGAGGTGTGGAGATGTGGAGATGTGGAGATGTGGAGATGTGGAGATGTCTAGATGTGGAGATGTGGAGATGTGGAGATGTGGAGATGTGGAGATGTGGAGATGTGGAGATGTGGAGATGTGGAGATGTGGAGATGTGGAGATGTGGAGATGTATAGATGTGGAGATGTGGAGATGTGGAGATGTGGAGATGTGGAGATGTGGAGATGTGGAGATGTGGAGATGTGGAGATGTGGAGATGTCTAGATGTGGAGATGTGGAGATGTGGAGATGTGGAGATGTGGAGATGTGGAGATGTGGAGATGTGGAGATGTGGAGATGTGGAGATGTGGAGATGTGGAGATGTGGTGTAGTTTGATGTATTGAGGAGCCTTGGTGATCTCATACGGTGTAGTATGTATTACAAAAGGGGTAAAGCCGACCCGAAAAAATGCATCCCCAAAGGTCTGCTGATGTAGACGTGATTTACAAGTAAAACAGAGCACGACGTGCAATTGGGACGAGAAAAAAGGGGGACCATAACGTAAATAACATTGCTGTGTTGATTTCTCCACTTAATTAGTAGCTGTCCGCTGGAGTATATGTCGTGTTGTATTTCAGGAGTAGTACGGGTGCCCGTACGAGATAGCGCTGGAGTATATGTCGTGTTGTATTTCAGGAGTAGTACGGGTTCCCGTACGAGATAGCGCTGGAGCATATGTTGTTTTGTGTTTCAGGAGCAGTACGGGTTCCTGTACGAGATAGCGCTGGAGTACATGTCACTGTTCGATGAGTACGCCAACTTTCACTAGGAGAGCTGCGACAACCTCCCCACCTGGCGGATACTGATTGTAGAATGTTATGTTCAGCACATCTGTCGTTATTTACATGATTACGTGACCTCTTCCTACCGTCTCTGGTGCATAAGACAACTAAGCAGTGTCCGTCACCCATTTCATACGATCTCAGTAACACAATCGCTATGTGTTGCTCAACGAGCAACCCAAAAGCGGCAACAAAACGTACGGGCCGCAGGCAAAACATTGTTTTAGTCATGTTCTTTTAGAGGTTGCACAATCATATATATATTTTTTTTCCACTATTTAATTGTAACGTAAGACCATTATGAATATGCCTAATAAGTATGCGGGTAAAGTATAACTGTTGAGAACCACCTTAAGTTTTCATCAAGTGTGTTAATTAAATTGTGTTTACCAGAACGACAAATATAATTATCTGTTCGCTTTCATTATTTGTTGTCATTGCGAAATTAGGAAACGTAAATATGTCAAAGTCTTTATATGTTAGTATTTGTCACTGCTTTACGAACATTTTACATAACTGTATCCGATCATTAATTGTTTTGCTTCGTTGTTAGCTTAGTTTACCAGATGGGACAGAAAGCATCGGCATCAATGGCTAACGTAGCACCGTAGTACAACATATATTGCTATACAATAATAATTTGCTCGTAAAGCAGTTTACTGATTACACGTGACACTCTGTCCCTAACAGTACATAACATTTACATTGCACGAAGTACCGTGGGTATGGGGAATTATATCATTGAGATAAGCAATATGAGTTATTACAATATTTCAAGTATTTTCGTGTTTGCATTACAATTAGCTCATGACAGATGCTCGTTGTTGAATTTAACATAAATTAGCAAATGTGTCGGAACGGGTTGGTTTGGGAATTGAGCTCCTAATAATTGGGGAACCAAGCCACCCCAATATACTGTGAACTTGGTTGATGTGTGTGAGCGTCAAGGCTGGTGCAGTTGGGGGATTCCAAAATGATTACAATACTACTCCACTAGAACCGCGAAAAATCTCAAACACTACCGCCTAGAACCTCGATAAATCTAATCTCAAACGTCACCCCCACCCCGTCTACTGACGGCATCTCCCCCATCAACGAGTCATGGGGCTCTGACCGGTCCAGCCCCCTCTCCCCATATTCGTCACATTCCGACAACTATGACTAGTGTGCTTACTTGCTAAATATAAGAAGTATTCTAGATATTGTTTTCTTTTTTCCGTCACTCTTGTGTCGCTTTGCATGCGTTTGTCTTGTGTCATATTATTGGTGTTTGTGACAATGCCTATTTTATAAAATATATTATATGTTAAATTCCTAATAATTATATGTTTTGTGGCATAATTTATATAAACACTTATAATACTGAAGTGTGATCACGTGATTATTCGAAACAAAACTTTAACGAGCAGACTACTGTTTACGCAGTCAATGTATTTATATACGGTGTATTTTTATCGAAGGAAAATTTTTATTTTTTATTTCCTTTTGATGATTATGTTTTGTATACATAATATGCGCAACGTAATCGTTGTGTACATAAAATCATTATTTGCTATGCACTGTACGATACTACATAATCAGAATTATTTAGCACGATTTGAAAGGCTTGCAACAAGCGTGTTATATTGTAACAGGTATACACGTGCTATTGAAAACTACATTGTAATTACTATTGTATAACTAAGAATGAATCAAATAAAGAACATAATATTTGTCTGTCTAAGATAAATTGTCAATAATGGGTAGCCAGTCCTGTTCAGATATGGGCGCGGTGGTCGGCAGTAGTGCACCAGACTGTCGATTGAGGGGTCGATGGCTCGGTTCCACTTGCCGCTGCTTCGAAACGTGCGCAATTTCGTTCACCTCACACTGCCTGTGTATTTCGGAAGAGACACTAACAGCTGATGGTCTCTTCTTTCTGATGTATATGCCAGGAGAAAAAATATCCAACACAAGGGGTAAATGTGTAACCTGTCTTGGACTAAAACAGTGTTTCTCAAACTTGTTTGCTCTACGACCCCTTTTGTACGAGATCAGAGAACGCAGCCTGATGGAAAGAAGGAAGGAAATGTTCATTTGTCCCAGTGACACAATATTGATCGATAATAAATATACATAAATGATATGCAAACAATATATTGCAACATTATTTTCACTACAACAAAAAACAATCACGAAATAAACTATTTAAAACAATACATTAGTGTGAATGAAAAAGTGATGTCAGCAAAGGGTCGGGAAACCCCTACAAAGACCCATTTTGGTCGCTCTCGCAGGGGCCACCCACAATCTAATACACTGTTTTCTACAACGCTTATTTAAACACTTCCTTAATTAAAAATAAATGAATCATTATTCAAAATTAAACAAACAAAACAAAACAAAAAATAAAAAATAGCGTCCATCAATACTATGTTATTATATGTAATTACAAATATGCATCTACTAAAAGTACACTTACACGCCATTATTTTGGCAAATGCGACAGTTTACTATATCACAATAATCTGTATATGATTGTATATAATACATTTTGGCATAAGCTACTAATCCTTGTAGACTGTGAGCGTATATATTGCTTTTCGTTATTGTTACGGTATTGTTTACATGATTTTTCCAATTTAGATGTTCGTCAACGGTTAAACCAAGAAAATTAAATACATACACTCTTTCAATTAAAATAGTGTCTATGTTTATTGCTAGTGGCAATAATAGTTTATTTACAGTTTTGAACAACATATATTTAGAATTTTTAACATTTAAGGACAATTTATGAATTGTTAGCCATTCACTTACTTTGGACAACTCTTTATTGATGTTATTTTCAGTTTGAGTATTTTCAATATAGTTATTCGATTGTAGAATTGTGCTTGAGACGGTAGTATCATCAGCATACATAATAAAGTTAAATAGTTTACTACCATTTGGAAAGTCGTTTATATATATATTATAAAGAGTGAAGGCCCTAGAATCGAACCTTGAGGGACCCTTGTTGTTATGGGTAACATATTTGATTGGACTCCGTCAAATTCGTCATACTGATAAAGATTTAATAAATAACGTTTGAAGAGATTTAAGGCGACTTCACTTATACCATACCAACTAAATTTATTTAATAAAATGTTATGATCAATTGTATCGAATGCTTTCGATATATCTAAATATATATTTATTGGTATTTGTTATCATTCTATCGATTAGTTCCATTGAAGCTAATTCGGTTGAGTGTTCAGCTCGAAAGCCATACAGACTTTCATAGAACAAGTTATGTTCTTTGAAAAAAATCATATAATTGATTATATATAACGTTTTCAAGCACTTTTGAGATAACAGGCGAAAGTGATATTGGTCGGTAATTTGTAAATTGAATGTCATCACCATTTTTTAATATTGGAATTACTTTGGCAATTTTTTATTTGTTTGGAAAAATTCCTGTGTTTATTGTCTGTTTAGCGAGTAATGTCAACGGCTTAATTAGTTTTTTTTTTTTTTTTTTTAATTGTGAAGCGATGCCATCATACCCACAGCTTGTTTTAAGAGGCATTTGGTATAATATTGCATTGACAGTATCATCATTTATATTTACAAATGTAAAGTTGATAGACGGTTTTTTACGCATATAAACGTTATATGTTTTATTACTATCGTTTGCAATTTTGTTGGCAAGCTGAGGACCGATGTTTGTGAAATTTTTTTTAAATTTCTCTGCTACTTTCTCTTTATCGCTTATGGTGTTTTCACCATCTTTAAACACAGACAAAATATCATTAATTATTCTCCTGGTTTTTCTTATGTCGTTACTATAAATCTGGATTCATGGTAAATTTGTTTAGCAATGCGAATAGTCCGTTTTAGGATAGCATTATACGCTTTAAGATTTGTCTGAAGGTTAGTGTATCTTAATGAGTTCGGATCGTTAAGTTTGAGTTGTTCATATAGATTATCTCGATGTTTAATTGATCTTAGTGTACCTTTAGTTACCCAAGTGATTTTCTTATGAACATACTTCTTAAATTTTTTTATTTTTAAAGGTAAATGAAACTTCTTATTATTTTCAATTTCGGCATGAATTTGATTATAAGTTATATTTGGATCTGCATTTTCATTTTTGTTTAACTTACTGTAAATATTTGAAAGCTTAATCTCATTAACGAAATTAGAAATTGCTTCACTGGTTTGTGAATACACTTTTATGTATTTAGGTGGAACTGTTTTAGAGCTATCTGTGTTTATAAGTATAAAATATGGTTAGTGATCGGAAAATCGGTTCGTAAAAATGCCTGCAGTTGTGTTTAAAGTAGATTTTGTCAGTTTTGCAGAAAAAAGTTATCAATTAATGTTTGAAAATCTTGTAAGAAGAGTTATTTTCGGATAGAAACTATTTACTGACAGCGGTAGGTTGAAGCGGATGGTAGCAGGTGACGTATGGCAAAGTCAAGCAAGTTAGGACATGTAACTTCCATGGATGACCAGAACACTGTGACGGTTACAGATTCGAACTTCATTTTGGCACCTGAAGCTTCCTGGAGACCAAGAAGCTCCGCTTGTGTAGCTTCGGTGTCATCTGGTATATATATATAACTGGCATGGTGAATGGATTCTTCAAAAACCGAGTTGTTTGACTAGATATCTCCGGAAAGTAGCTAGTGAATACCACCTCCAATGTTTTTAGGTGCGCAATTATCAAACTTTGTGTTGTGTCATCACAGTCTTCGGCGACTTCTGATATCGTTTCCAACATTACGAAGTTGTTTAAGGGTTTCTTTCCCCTGAATGTCAACGGTCAGATTGTTGAGCTGTCCGAAGATGTCGTCGAGGTAAGCTAGTCGTAATTACCATTCATCTTCTGTCCAGGTTGGAAGAAGATTCACTTTGTTCTGGACACTGAAGAAGAGTTTGATTTCCTCTCTGAGGGTAAATACACGTCGGACAACACTGATGATGATGAGGCAGCGGACATGTGTGTAGAACAGAAGAGTTTCATGGAAGGAGTCGATGTCCTGACAAAGTTTCTTGAAAAGGCGTGATTTGAAGGCACTTGCTTTCACAATGTTCACAGTTTTTCTGACGGTGTCAATTGTTTTCATGAGCGCCTGGGGTAGTATCTTTGACAAAAAAATATGTCTGTGTATCATGCAATGAAGTAAGAAGGTACGTGGAGCTTTTCGTTTGACGAGGAGGGTTACAAATCCTGATCAAGATCGAGATCAAGGTACACACACCACAGAGATCGTTCTAGTCAAGGACTTCGGCTTCAAATAATCCAGTCAGTTTGTCCATCACGTCTTCCCCTTTGGATGTTAACTCGAGGTCATCACAAAACAAGGATTCTTCCTTCAGGTCTCCATTGTGAACGTACCTTGCGAACACCATCAGTTGGTAGCACGACTGAACATATGTCGATTTATCAAGTTGGATACTCAACAAACCAGCACTTTTGGTTTCCTGGATCACCTGTTCGTTGATGTTCAAAGAAAGCTCACATATTCTGCGGCGGATAGTGTCATTGGAAAGAGAAATGTCGCCACGTTTTTGAGCATTCTTCTTTATCTCAGATAGCGTGAGGTTTCTTGACACTAGAGCGGCATAAACATTTGATTTGCGCGTTTTGTGGAAATCAAGCGCGTGTAATGATACGTTTTAATAGTAAACAAATAGTTGTTACGAGGCATCGTCCCACGGCCCCCCTGAAATTGCCAAACGACCCCCCCCCCAGGGTACCACGAGCCCCAGTTTGAGAACCAATGGACTAAAACGATTGTTCACAACGTACATTTAACACACTGTGTTGTCTCTCAGCTGCCCATTATCTCAACATCCCAGACAAGCGGGATGAGATCAGCAGTTAGTCTGCGGTTGTGACTTGGCCAAAGGCGGAGGACATCGCCAGGGATTTGGAGAATCAATAGTACTATGTTATGTGGCTTCAGGCTGGCTTATAAGGATTTCTCACGAAAACTACAACCCATTGGTTTTCATTACTAACACCAAACTATTGTTGATGTGTGTGTAACAAGGAAAAGGTAAGTTTTTATATAGCGCAGTATCCAGTCCTCAGGACTGCTCAAAGCGCTTTACACTTTACTCCCTGGCAGACCTGTTCAATCTAACATCATCTCGACTTCTCTGGAAAGTAGTCAGCCACGTTGCAATTAATACACGAAGACTATTCGTACACAAATACCCACCACTGTCTATAGCCATGTACTCATTCGTACAGCTGAGTGAACTGCGGCAATGTAGAGTAATCGAACTTGCCCAAGGTTCGACACCGCCGCACATGATTCGAACCCCGCGTTCTCTCAGTCGAGAGTCCGGTGCTCTTACCGCTGCGCTGCTGCGCTACTGCGCCCCACACTGTTGTGTGTGTGTGTGTGTGTGTGTGTGTGTGTGTGTGTGTGTGTGTGTGTGTGTGTGTGTGTGTGTGTGTGTGTGTGTGTGTGTGTGTGTGTGTGAGTGTGTGTGTGTGAGTCTGTGTGCCTATGCGTGAGTGTATGCATGGTGTCTGTGTGTTGTGTTTGCGTGTACGTTTGTATGTATGTGTGTGTGTGTGTGTGTGTGTGTGTGTGTGTGTGTGCGTGCGTGCGTGCGTGCGTGCGTGACAAACACAGACAGTCAGACAGACAGACTGACAAACAGACATAATTGTTTATTTATCCAGTTGTGCAATATGGAATAATAATAATAATAATACTGATAATAATAATGTACATCATGGTATAACAATAACTATGTGAAATTTAAATTCAGCGTCATTTTCTATTTACAACATGGATATGGGGGATTCCTATCAAGACTAAAAAGAGTGTGTGTGTGTAATATGCGTGCTGTGTGAGTCACAAACGTTTGAAGCTGAGTGGCTAAAATAATTAATTATCGAACTCCCATTCAATATTAACTATTTAATCAATAACCATCTCGACGTCACAACGATAATCAAGAGGCAGGAACACCCACAGGCGTAACTAAATTATCAACATGTACATAATTGTTTAGCACGTGTAGTACTAAAAGCACCTAGTTTCTCACCATATCTGCCCCTACTTAGACAGTTGCATTGGCTTCCAGTTACATATTGAATACAATTCAAATTAGCCACTATCACATATCGTACCCTTTCTACGCAACACCCATCCTATTTATTTAGTCTCCTTCGTTTTTCCGATATCCCCAGGAATCTCAGATCATCTGTTTCACAACGATTTTTTGTTCCGAAAACCAAGCTTAATATCGGCAAACGTGCTTTTTTTGTAGCTGCACCTACAATCTGGAATCAACTCCCTATTGGTTTAAAATCATCTGAGACTATAAATACCTTCCGTAAAAAACTAAAGACTTATTTATTTGAAATTGCATTCCCATCCTAACCTTCGGCGGTCCCTTGCTCTAATGACGACTCTTGCTTGTCCCTGTTAACAATTTTGCCTAATGATTTTTGTATGTTGCGTCTTTGAGCTCAGATTCGTGGGGATTTAGGCGCTATAGAAGTTTGTCATTATTATTATTATTATTATAAGTAAGTGTTTTAGAGTTGTTTATGTAAGAATGCTGTCTTTGGGCTTTACACGTTGGCGAAATAAAAACACATCCAAAACACACTCAACAAGACACATACAAAACCATATAATATATAACTAATTGTATGTTAGCTATGTATTTGTTTGTCGTATGAGTTTGTGTGTGTGTGTGCGTGTGTGTGCGTGCGCGTGCGCGTGTGCGTGTGCGTGTGTGCGTGTTATGTGTATTTTTTTCCAGAAACATAAATGCCAATAATAAACATAATGATATCAGATGTTGTACTTATATTGATAGCTTTGTACCACGTCTACATAAATACAACACATGAAACAAGAATTATCGTACTAACAAATCGGTACATGTATTGTCTTGTATCAGCCACAGAAACACCCGTCAGTAGTACTTTAGTCCATCCTAATACGTAACCGGGGGGGCCGGGGCACCCATGAAGAAATTCTAAGATCGCACCATCATGGTGGTCACGTGACCTACCTCCTGGCGGAAAGAAGTGGAAGTAGTGCCACCTGGGGGAATATGGCACCGGTGCTAGTATGCTTGTTGTTTGGAATTGGCCGAATAACTACAAACAATAGTATTCGTATTAGTATTCATCGACGCGTTACTGTATGTGTACTCTCCCGGTCCGATGACTGTGCAACTGCAATTGGAATAGTAACACATTGTTATTCCTGAACAACTATTTGACTTAGTGAATCGTCACAAGATATACTCATTAATCATGATTATCTGATTACAGTAAATCTAGTTTTGTAAATAAACATGCTATTTGGTCGAACTATTCAACAAAGGGAGAACCCGTGTTGTTGTCATTAATGCAAACGCAACATTTCTCTAATCTAGAATCAGCTGTGACAACGGCTGTTTTAGCACCGGTTCTGGTATACATTAGACAGAATATCTCATATTTGCGTTGGCTTGAAGGGTTTTCTGTAAAGTCTCCTAAACGTTGAAAACCTGCGTCCTTTCTAACAACGGCTCACTATTTTAAATTGCAGTAGTTCTTGAATTTCGATATTTAACAGTACTGGAAGCACTTCATATCAACCATTATGAGAACCTTTCAAACATATGATACAGTAGGTAACATACTTTAGTTGCTACGTGTACACGTGTGTTTTTTTCTCAGTCAAATGTTGCAGTGTTCTTGCTAATGTATCCATACACTTTGTTGCTCTTGTTGTTTACAGAATATAGATCATAGCGGCTGTGCTGCACCAGCAACTGTTGGTGTGATATTTAGGCAACAGACACCAAGGACGAGTAATTGGTTTTGCATAAATATGCAGAAGACACCATCAGTACACAACTGATCATATGAAATCTCGACAATGAAATGTACGAGTTGAAAGTTACGGCCACTACCAATGAGGGGTCAATTATTTCAGTAGAAACGCTAGCTCCACCTTACCTTTTAGTTAGTGGTGATTTGAAACTATACGTCTAACATAGACAACACTGGTGTTATATGTTAAGCGAGTAATTAGACTGGATGGTTCAAACATAATTATTCTTTGTATGTATTTATCACCCAATTTTTCTTCTCGTAACGTTTCGTTCGCTATCAACTGGGCGGCGACACGGTAGTCCTTCAAAGCAGTGCTGTCACTGTTGACTCAAAACAACAACAATTCAAAACTGATGCTAGTTTTTGCGAAATTTTATTTATTTCAGTGACCATATGTAAACGACAATACAGCGTGGTTCAATTAAGTAAAATCAGACTTAGCCACCGAGGTGAAATAAAACAATAACATCGTAGCTAATCATGTGTGATAATATTAATAATAATAGTAATAATAGAAGGAAAATAAACATAATGTCATGATTAGTCCTGTGTCAAAATATTAGCGTGGATTAAACATTAATTAAGTTTGTTAAACAGCATAATACTGAGCTAATGATCTCTGATTGCATATGATACATATTATTAACGAGAGAAGACAAAATAATAGGGTGAAATATAATACCATGGTGTGGCACCATCTAAATCACAACAGCGGTAACAAGAAATTACATTAAATTAGTTAAAGTCTTAAACAACATCTTAATGAGATAATGATCTCTGATAGCGTACAATACATATTATTAATGAGAAGAAAACAGAAATAGCGTAAAACTTAATACCAATGTGTGACCAACATCAAATTCACAACAGCGGTAAAGAAGAAATTGCATCAGTTTGGCTAAGCAGCATAATAATGAGATAATGATATCCGATAGCATATGACGCATACTATTAATGAGAAAAAAACAGTACTAGAGTAAAACATAATACCATGGTGTGACCAACATCGATATTCACAACAGCGAAAAAGAAAAAACAGTAATGTCATAGCTAATCATGTGTCAATATACATTATATCAGCAGAACAAACATTGTTACATAAATTTCTAACCACATAGGACCAATGCCTTGTGGCAATGGGTGCTTACTAAAGCAAGAGTGCTTCAGTACAAGCATAGCTCTTTCTCCGGTGTGATTTCTTTTATTTTATTGTTCGAGTCTTTGATCATTACCTTGACGTTCGACGTCCAGCAATCGGTGATCTTGTTTTGCTTTTTTAGCTTTCTACACCCATAAGCCAACGTAGCCCTGCGCTTCGTTGGGTCTTCATTTACAAAGACCTGAGCATTTCGATTGTTTGAGTTGTAGTCCTTCAGCTTTGTACGACTGTTAAAATGTTGTCCCGCACTCGCTCCGTCTTGAATCGCACTATACCCGAGCGGCATCCGGTATCGCGTTTAGCGCCTAGTCGATGGCTTCTTTCGATATCATGTTTGGCAAATTGAATTCCCACCCTAACCTTCGGCGGTTCCTTGCTCTAATAACGACTCTTGTGTGTCCCTGTTAACGATTTTGCCTAATGATTCTTGTATGTTGCGCCTCTGAGCTCAGATTCCTGTGGATTTAAGCGCTACAGAAGTTTGTCATTATTATTATTATTACTACTATACATAAAAGACAAATGACATGATCAAATAGGCGCGTAAATAAAGTTCACTATCGCTCTCATCTATATGCGCAATGTACATTAAAACTTGTTAATACGGTTAATCTTCTATCAATTGTTGAACTGTGCCAGTAATACATTCATATGCGCCAACTCCCAGTTTTATCCGTAAATACATCGGATGGCCTCACCGGGGTAGGATATATTCCTTATGGTTAACTGCATCTTCAACATGACATGTTATGCATTACCTTCATATTGCCCGAATTTGTCAAACAGCATGGAATAACAGATCAGTTCGAAACAACTGTATGGGGCGCGGAGGTCGAGCGGTCAGAGTGCCCGACTATTGATCGAAGGAACTGGGGTTCGAATCCTGGTGCCGTTCGGTACAGTCGTCGGCCACCGTGTCGCAACTTGGGCAATTTCAATCACCCTACGTTGCTTCCGAAAGAGACACTATAAGCCGTTGGTCTCTTCAGTCTGTTGTTGGTGCCATAGGAAGTTAAGGAGTCTCTAGTCAGGTTCACAATGTTAACATTTGTACTTTCGTAATTTTTTTTGGAGATTTGCAAACCTATACATTTTTTGAAACGTTATAATAAAGTGAATCTGAAAACCAATGTTTACATTTTGTTAAAGGCGGCCATCTTGGATTCTTAAAATGGTGGACACTGAAAACCTGTATTTCTCAAAATCTCAGCTGCTAAACCACCCAGCCTTTTGATTTTGGTGACTAAACCTACATATTGAGGGGCAACGAATCGAACAGGATCAATTACAGTCAGTCACCTAAACATAATGAAATTACTAGTATAGGACAGTTATACATGTCATGACTGAATAATATACATGTAGCATAGCGTATAAACACATGTGTTTCGTCACTTTTTTTAGATTTGCAAAATTATATATTTTTGGAAACGTTATGATCTAATGAATCTGAAAACCAATGTTTACATTTTTGGAAGTATATTTGGCAGCCATCTTGGATTTTTAAAACGGTGGACACTGAAAACCTGTATTTCTCAACATCTCAGCTGCTAAACTTCCCAGTCTTTTGATTTTGGTGGCTAAACCTATATACTGAGGGGGAAGGAATCCAATAGGATCAATTGCAGTCACCTAAGCATAATTTAATTACTAGTTTATGACAGTTTTCCCAGACTGGGTGAGGTGCATGTCGTCATGGCTACCCTAAGAGGCCCGGGGACCTCCACTGAAAACTCTGGAATAGACGATGCCTGGATAGCAGCTGATGTGTACGGTTCTGCGACAACCAGACAGATCCTGAAGTGTGCACACTACAAGCGGTTTCTGTCCGCCCACATATACTCATATGTGGCACTGTATGAGATGGCCCTGGAGGAGGTCTTCAAAGACAACCCACACTTGAAGGACGTGTGTCTGGAGGCAACAACCGAAATTGAAGATGCCTGCTCAGAGGTGAGCAAACACGCCAAGGCGTGGTTGTCCAAAAACTGATGAAGAAGAAGAAAGCGACCATGCCGACAGTAAAGGATCTCAGTGATAGTTTCATTGACAAAGTGATAGACCTCACAAGAGGCTATGATGAAATAATTTTGACATTGACAAGGTGGATTATCTGAAGAGCACAAACAGGGAGAAGATACATGGAAGAAATGACCCAATCCAGTATCAAGTCCGACACGATACCAGCATAAAACACATCACCATGAGACGTTTCCTATACCATGACCAGACGAAAGGTGATCTCACAGAGTACCTGGCTGAGAACATTCTACAGTACAACCGAGATTCTCCCAAGCTGGTTATCACTTCAGCATCTGGGCGAACAAGGAGGAACAGGAACATTCACTTTAAAGACAACAACCATGAGGAAGCAGACACCTTAATGATCTGTCAGGCTGTCTTGGCAGCACAAAGGAGCCCAAGAGAAGATGTTGAGCTGATGTTCTTTTCGCCAGACACTGATGTCCTTGTGCTGATCATAGTTAATTATGATCTGCTGCTGAAGATACGTCGATAGCGTTGGGGGTGCTGTTGATTGAGCCATTCTGGACAGCTCTCAGTGCAGAAAAGGCCAAATAAATGTCGTTATGCTTAGGTGACTATAGTTGATCCTGTTGGATTCCTTGCCTCTGAATACGTAGTTTTGGACACCAAAATCAAAAGGCTGGGTGCTGTAGCAGCTGATCCAGTAGGTTCAGCTGTTCAGCACTTTTGCTAATCGTTTATTTTATCATTGCATTTACCCGTAATTTTACTATACTTAGGCTTATATATATATGCATACACTATATACTAGGATATTGTTTGCTAATTTAATTTATTTTCTTATTTGTTCTCTTAAAAGTGTTTTTATGCTTCTTATATGATTGGCAATTTGTAAACACCCGTGAACGGGGGTCATTAGTCCCGGATTTGATGGTGTATAAATAAAGTTTATTATTATTATTATTATGTATTGAGAAATACAGGTTTTAAGTGTCCACCATTGTAAGAATCCAAGATGGCCGCCATATATAATTAAAAAAGTGTAAACATTGGTTTTCAGATTCACTATATCATAACGTTTCCAAAAATGCATAGATTTGCAAATCTCCACCAAAAAAAACGCAAATACATAACAAACATGACTACTAAGCAGGAAAATGGAAAACCTGTTGTGGACTAGTTGAGTTGGGTTCTCATTACCTAAAGTCCTATTTCCAAACGTCCGGACTAATCAACCACATGATTGCGGGCATCTACGGAAAGAAGAAGTAGGTTTGCACGACGTGCTCATTCTTACCAGCGGGCACCAATAAACTACAACGTTACAACTGGCTAACTAGTAACTTGATCTCCTGCAACCAACGTTTCCATTCTGTTTGGCGGTTCTTGTCGTAACGACACGCAGTCAGTTCTGTATCACATCGTAGATGTTCCCGTTGACATAGTCGTCTCGTACAGGAACTGCCGTCGTTGGTTCGCACTCGTTCCCATCCTCAACTGCCGTCGTTGGTTCGTACTCGTTTTCATCCTCAACTGCCGTCGTTGGTTCGTACTCGTTCCCATCCTCAACTGCCGTCGTTGGTTCGTACTCGTTCCCATCCTCAACTGCCGTCGTTGGTTCGTACTCGTTCCCATCCTCAACTGCCGTCGTTGGTTCGTACTCATCACCATTATGGATAGCATCTGGAAAAAGATTTTTTTAATAAAGTAGAGACAACGTAAATACAACCTTGTGTAGTATTTAAGTCGATCTTAGTTTGTATGCAGGTAAATGCAGTGTCGTTAGTTCGGTGTGTGTGTGGGTGTATGTGTGTGTGTGTGTGTGTGTGTGTGTGTGTGTGTGTGTGTGTGTGTGCATACTTGCGTGCGTGCGTGCGTGCGTGCGTGCGTGCGTGCGTGCGTGCGCGCGCGTGTGTATGTATGTACATGTGCGTGTGTGCGTGCGCATGTGCGTGTGTTTGTTCTGTGAAATGCGTTGTTACCCCCCTTGTCAACCGCATGGATACTATGCAGCGTCACGTTGTGTGTTCGCATGTGCGTGCATGTGCGTGCTGTTGTTGGGTGTGCGTACATGCTTGGGTTGAACCCAGAGCTTCAAACCACAAACTACCCTGTGCTACATTAATGTCTTGTGCAGTCATCTCTATTAAAAAACTTGAAAAAGAAACAAACCCATATTTGGCAATTTGCCTTTCTCTGCCTATCCAACAGTACCGCTCATAACATAATAGTTAACTACGTTTTTTCTATCACTCTTGATCGGGGACGTTTTTGTTGTATTTGTCAGACAAAGGTTAAAGATTTAATTTGACTTGACTGAAATGCTTAGGTCAAATTGACCCCTCGCTGTCTAGGGATATTAATATCTCACCCTTGTGTTATTTAGAGTTTACTGCTCTGCCGTTAGCAGCGTGAGTAGAATGTGATGTTTAATTTCGTCCTCCACCTATTCCGAGACCTTCATTCTTCTCTTGCTAGGCTAACGAGGTTTTTTCTTGGTGTACGGCAAACATTATTAAACTCAGTGCCGGAAGTAGGGTTGGGCTGACTGGACAGTATCCCAAGGCCTTCCAAACGTTTTTTATGGGCGCCCCCACAAAACCTTTTTTTGGTCATGACATCTTTTATTTGGACCACATAAATTGAGGTCAGGAATAGCTTGTTGTGTCGCTACCTCACCTTCCTGGCACGAGAATATGACAACTTGCGTAACTTGCGTGAGGTAGATTTAGTCGTGCTCATCGGTTACTCAGCTAGTAGTAAAGTTTGTAGAAGCTTGATGATTAATTTATTTAGTCACTGTCATCTTTGTGTCTCAGCTACAAGCCACGTATATTCCGAAATTCATTTGTTATAATATTATGATATATATTTGTGTTCTAAATGGAAGAAAGTTGTATTGTGCCGTGAAGTCCATATTGCAGTATGTACGGAGAAGTGAGAAATATTATGATAGGATGCCTCCGCCGTCCTAAATCCGGCGCTGGTCATAGCACCTGAGATCTATGTTTCTCATGACATCTGATATGACTTCATTCCTGAATGTCTTCTGTCTGGTCTCTCTTTCGTGTAAACAGTTACAGCTACGATGGTGCTCTAGAAAGCGAATGTCTGCTCAACAAGCTGGACTGGCTGCACGGAATTAGCCGCAGTAAGACACATTTACCTGCGGCAAGTTCGATCGAAGATCGCGCTCTTTTTTGTTCTCCTCTGCATGTGGTCTGCTTGTCTAGCCGTTTTCTGAAACAAACAAAATTTATTTAGCTACTTAATGGTGTGGATAATGATTACTAATCAGCATGACATGTAAACTGCATTTTAAATCAGTATTTTTTACAATTATCCAGTTGTTTTCGTCAGAGTTAGTTGCCCCAAGGGACTAGCTTGTGATGCTTTTTGTTGTCAAAACTCTCATCTGTTGGCTCATTGAATCAGACACATTTAACAAGCCGTTTTGCCTTAAGAGAGAACTGTGGAGTGGATGGCATTATTCCTGTATACAGACATCAGATGGTGTCACAGTAGCAGCAAAGCAATGTAATGCTGTTAAAGGGTGTGTTATAGGCACTCGTGACCTTACAGAGTGGTGTAGTGTTTTGGTCAGAATACCAACCCATTCCACCAAATAAAGGTGCAAAATGTCTCAAAATGACCGGGAATAATACATATGTGTGTCACAATGATTGACGGCTTCAAACAACCACTTTCACTCTGTAGTATGGGGATTTTAGACGAATAAATACATTTGACCTTTTTCAAGGTTATTAAAGGTTAACATAAAAAATGGCAACGTCAGTTTTCTCATTGCTGAGACATTTCAGAATGCAATTATAAATTAACATTCCATGCCTACGGGAGCCCAACCATAACACATTGCCCCCCCCCCCCCACCAAGAGGCGTTACGGGTAGCCTCTATTAAAACCGATAACCAACGTACCTCAAAATAAACAGCAGAGCGACTGTCGCAACGAAAAGTCCAAGAACAAACGTTGCGCTTGCTATTCCAACGACGGAACCTGTTGCCAAACCACCTGCACAAACTGTAAAATATATCGCTCACTTATCGCAATATACCTGGCAGATTTAATTACCATTAATATAGCGGATTAATCAGCCTTTTTGTTTTTTTAATCGTGAACTTACATAGTCGGATAACACATAAGATTCTGCCGGTGAGCATGCCTTCATACAATGTGTCAATTGATCAGGATAATTATCTGACCTTATGACAATTTGATCGGTCGGTCGGTCGTTGTTCGGTCGGTCGGTCGGTCGGTCGGTCGGTCGGTCGGTCGGTCGGTTGTACTTGTATATATGTCAGTCTGTTTGATTGACTTGATCCAAGGTTGTCAACCACCTGGTCTGCTGCCCACTATTGCGGCCTTCCGCCACGTTTCATGCTGGTGTACCAACAAATTTATATGTGAACAAGCACCGAATCCATAACTTAGTTTTTCATTGGTGTATAACTAATACATGCGTAATAATAATAATAACGCATTTAAATACGGCGCACTACTCTATAGAAAAACAGAACGATGTCAACAAATTATGATATGATTTTCAATCCTTTATGTATTAAACACATTTATTCCTTCAGTAATTGTGGCATCATGTGTCTGCCCATTACAAAACACGTTGCGTATGTTTGAATCGTCGTTACGCATTAAATAGTGTTTTTTTACATTTTGATGTTATGCGATATATGCGTGTACACATACTTAAGTAGGGTTTGGATTTTCTGTGGGAGGAGTTGCATTCCTTAACATTATGGTATCTGTAACGATAGTAGTAACCCACCTGTTAACAGATTCGCGATTACGCTTTTGCTGGTAGAGGTGACACCCTCGTTGTTTGTAGCTTTCACTTTTACTTCGTAGATGTCAGAAGTGAGGTCAGTTATTGCCAGGTACGTACTGGTCACTTGTTTTGCCTTCTTATATGACCACTGGTCATTGGTTGGTGTCTGAAGTCTGTACATTACACCTACGGCTATCAGTTGATCACACCCGCTGTTAATCAGCCTCTGTAAATGAATACATGTAGTGTACGTATGGAGCGTTGGATGATGCTGCTTATGCAAATTGCGGGCAGCTCCCGTTTTAGTTATACGTTAGGCATGGTAGTGGCTAAGTTGAGGGTGTAAGCCGTATGTGTTTCTACAGCCTTTCCTAACACCGGACTGTCATAGTAATCTCCTCGAGGTAATTGACAGATAATAGTCACCGCGAGATGAATGGACTTAGGATCTCGGAGTGGCGTGGAACCCCTCAAGTGCAGGGCGCATGGCCTAGGCTTACCAAAGTATAGACACGCTCTGCCGCTGTCACTGACCCATGCTACACACACAGGCAGCTAGCGATTGCTGTGTTGAAGGAAGTAAACCTTACCAGAAATCTGGGTTGAGCCCCATGGACGGTTTGTGTAATTCCTGCACACGCTCCGGCACACCTGCAACCTAACTGTTGCTGGAAGCTTTTCCTCCAAAGAAGAACAGATTGAGTCGAGAGAATGCACAAAGTGGAGCAAGATACCTAAGATCGAATCACAAAGCAAAGTAATACGTCTACTGTTTACTTCC
>OZ023208.1:58362309-58479809 GCA_963995525.1 Escarpia spicata | reverse complement strand
TCCAGCTGTTGACAATGTGTTGGCAGACAGGATATCTCGCCTGCATGAACCTTACTCCAGACATTACCTACGTGTGTTGCTTTCTATGTCGCCACTGTCATGACACATGTCGTACAATGGGTTTGTTTATATTCTGAATAGGTCCTGACTTCATTGACTATCTAGACAACCGAGTCCGTTGGCTTCAAGGACAAGTGTTTGCACGCAGTACCCGCCTTACTTACGCTTCTCAACGCAAGTTATACTTATGTTTTTGCAACCTAGCTGGTATATACCCAGTCCCCCTGTCTCGGGAAGATGCCTGTAGATATATAGCTTTTCTGTCTCAGAAACTAGCCTACACCTCCATTAAACAGTATACTAATGTGGTGCGTATTTTGCATCTGGAGGCAGGTTTCCTCAAACCCTTTCACAACTGCTGGCATGTAGACATGCTTTTAAAGGGCGTAAAGAGGGCTTTACGTGCTTCAGTTAAGCAGAAATTACCTATTACTCCAGATATACTTTGCAGGATATTTACACTTGTGGATTTCTCTTCCCCTGTGGATGTAACGCTTTGGGCTGCTTGCCTTGTTGCTTTTTTCTCCTTTTTCAGGAAATCGAACTTCTTATTTAGAAGTCTGGATTCCTTTGATCCTATGCTACATCTATGTCGTAAGGATGCAAGTTTTTCTCACGATGGGGTAACTCTGGCTGTACACTAGTCAAAGACTATTGAGTACCGGCAGCGTACGCTGAGTGTGCCACTGCCACGTATCCTTGATTGCCCTCTGTGCCCTACTCACACTCTTATTCTCTGTTTGCGGCTTTGTACCTCGCCCCTAGCGCCCCCTTGTTCACCTACTCTACACCCGAGGGTTGGCTTCCTCTGACAGTTAATGTTTTCCAGGACAAACTTCTAGTTTTTCTGACTAGACTGAATTTGAACCCCTCGGACTATTCAGGTCATAGTTTTCGTCGGGGAGGGGCTTCGTTCGCATTAGAATGCGGGCTTCCCACCGAGGTAGTTAAAGCGCAGGGGGACTGGTTGAGTAGTGCGTATGAGGGTTATATTCACCCTTCATGGGACATGCGCAAACGATTGGCTGCCACTTTGGGCAGTTGTATCAAATAAGGGTGTCGTCCTAGTGCAGCGTGGCTGCTAGATAATACAGTACTCGTTACTTCTACCAGGGTTGGGGTGTGCTTGGGAGACCGCATTTACGTATAGCTGCATAATGTTTGCTATGGGTAATTATCTGATATGTGGTCACACAATAATAAAATGCTTGGCGATCTTCGTTTTCACCCACACCCCTGTCTTCTTGTTATTATTGTATTACTATATATGTTTGATATGTGCTGGAAACAGACTTAGTCTTGGTTTCCCCTATTCACCAGTATGATTAATTATTATTATTGTTATTATCATTAGTAGTAGTAGTAGTAGTAGTAGTAGTAGTAGTAGTAGTAGAAGTATAAATTTTTTCATTAGATAATGTGAATATATACTACAAAACGTTTCATAACGTTTCAAAAGTTTTCATACACAACGTATGTTGTCTGCTTGTTTGTGGGTGCTTTATTGCTATATCGCGGCTTACCGTGTGTGTGTGTGTGTGTGTGTGTGTGTGTGTGTGTGTGTGTGTGTGTGTGTGTGTGTGTGTGTGTGTGTGTGTGTGTGTGTGTGTGTGTGGGTGTGTGTGTGCGTGCGATTATTATTATTATTTCTCGAAGTCATTTGTTCCACTAAAATATTTGTACCGTGGCAGACGTTACGCTCACAACTACAATTTCAAAAGGATAGTGTAGGGAATATGCAAACGTGTGGTTATGTATTTTATAATTATATTTTACGTGTGTTATGCCAAATTAGCGCAGCACCGTTTCTACCTACATATATGTTTGTGGCCAATGACAACGACTTCACACAATGCTGTTACATAGGGTCTTTCGCCTTGACTTCTGAAACTAAGGAATTGTCCAACGGCTGTACAGGACTCGTTGACTTTGCCCCTGGCAGCCACTCGGCCGCTGTGATATGCGCACTGTGCGTGTTCGTTTCTGTGTGAGCTGTTGCCAACGCTTAGCTTGAACATATCGAGACGATCTTCGTCTAAAATATATGTACACACATGTAAGTATTTTGGTTTAGCATAGCGTACTACTGCAACTTGCGAAAAAACATCAGCCAACACACATGACGATATCAATATGTGTAGTAATAATTATGCTCACGTGCATCCCTGTTGTAAATGATCACGCGGTGGATGTTGAATGTATCCTCTAAGTCTACCATCCACCAGGCGTGTTGACCGTATGCAACGTCGGGATGTGCGCAGTGGTTATTTTCTAAGTGTGGATCCGTGCTCCCGTCAATGGCTCTTCCGGCGGGGCATCTTTCAGACCAATTGGTGACCGGATCTGAACTTTGAGATGCGATTTTGAGGTATGCGACATTTCCTGAAAGGATAAATATGGCTTGTGGGTGTTAATGTGTCTGTGGTTGCATTAATAACGAAGGACACGTCGACGACGCGTAGTGCTGCACCCACGGCATTATAAAATACTGATATCATTCGCACAACAGCGAAACCCATGTTCCAGTCGGTATGATCCGACACCAGTGTTTTCTATTTCTCTCATTGGTCTGTCATTGGGGCTGTAACGATACATATACGATGATCAGTAACTAACCTCTCTGACACCCTGGCCCGTTCCAGCGGTAGCCACTCGGAGGTCCATCATCACATCGTCCGCCTTTGAGACAGTCGCCGGTGATGGTGTCGCAGCCGTCGATACATCTGCAGGGGAAGACGCACTTCTTTTGGCTGGCCGAAGTGCTGGCGAATCGGCAGTATTCCCCTATAAAAACAACGGAACTTAACTTACAAAAACGTAAACGATGTACGCAACACGTCATACTAATACTGGAAGAAAACATGCTCCTTTTCCAGAAGGGATAATTTGGTGGATTGTATGCGGCTCTATGTAATCGTCTTCATGGTTAGTTGTAGATGATCTACGTTTCTTTGAAGTTTACTCCTAATGCTGACATGGGATCAATTTATTAGTAACATTAGCTCACACATTTATGATGTAGTGCGTAGAATGTGTACACATAAATAACTATAAAAGAGACAATCTTATATGTACGCGGTTTACAATCAGTTTTTGTTGTGCATAATTAGAATAATATAAAAGTTACCTATCCCTTTACTCGTGTTCCGTCCGTCTGTGACTCTAAGGTGCCATCGATACAATCAGAACAACACACTTGGATGCGTGCTGTATATTATGTATATTACGACCGTTGTTGTGGAAGCTTGGAAACTTCTTAATTTGTCAAATTCGATTTTAGGTCGCTTTTTGTGAAGGGCATTTTCAATATGTATATTTTCAAAATTGTTAATCTACCTGAACATTTTCTGATGTATCTGTTAGAAACATCGCAGTTGTGATTATTGACATTCCTTCGACAGGTGTCTTCCACTGCGTCACGCTTAGATGAATCAGGAAGTAAACGGATCTATACGCACTACGGCCGAACAAGTTACGTACCTGGACACGCTTGAACGACCACGTCAAATGGTTACACAATAGCACGGTTGTGCATTCTAACGAGCCTCAAACTCACCCAACGAGCGGTGCTGAACCAGTATTGTGACCAGTAACGTCATTAGGAAGACCTTCGCCATATCACCGCGCCTACGACCAAGACAGGCTGACCATGAATGATGTTGTTCGCCGACGTCGTCTTCGACACTCTCTATCACCGAGATGTCAGCCGCGAAATTTGTCTAGCAGTGAGTCATACGTGACCTACCACCTCGCGCGGCTCGAGCTGTCTGTACCAGTTATTCAACCGCAGCTCCGCGAGAACGGTAACTATTTATGGAACGGTAATGTTTGGTTACATCGCACTGCCGAGCAACTCAACGATGTCCTGTACTTTTATTGGGCTGTAGTTGTAGACTCACAATCGAGTAGGACGCAGTTGTTGGTTTTCACCTCTTTCTCTGTGTAGTCGTCCGGTGACACATCGGGCTGAATACTGGTCGTAGATTGTTCTATTCCTTCTTTCGTTTACTTTTATTTTCCCATCACTGCTCCTGTGCTTCATGAAAATATGACACCTACATTAATTAAACAAATACAATAGTTTGGTTAAAAGTAAAAAAGTAAGTTCTTATATAGCGCAGTATCCAGTCCTCATGACTGCTCAAAGCGCATTACACTTTACTCCCTGGCAAACCTGTTGACTCGACTTCTCTGGGAAGCATCCGGCCACGCTGAAATTAATGCGCGAAGACTATTCGTACACAAATATACACCATTGTCTATAGCCAGGTACTCATTCATACAGCTGAGTGAACTGGAGCAACGTTTAGTGAACGAATTTACCCAAGGTTCGACACCGCCACATAGGATTCGAACCCGGGTTCTCTCGGTTGAGAGTCCGAAGCTCTAGCCACTGCACCACGGCGCTACACTGTACAATCTACCTAGTGATATAATTGATCACACTAAGGTCCTGTTGCAGAGTTTGTGTCAATATTATCTGATGGATATCTTTGGAAGAATGCAAACTAAAAGTTCGGTCAGTACTGCTTCCCAGAGACGTCGAGTTGATGTTGCAATTAATGTGTCATTATGTGTGCCAGGGGGTGTAAAATGATGTGTGCAAAGCGCTCTAAGCGGTCCCAAGGACAGGATACTGCGATATGCAATTTTGTCCAAAAGAGGAAATAACTTTTTGCGAGCAAGTCGGTTTCTGCCGAGCAGACAGCTATGCATGTGAGGCATGGAGGGGGTATTTTGTGGCGCCCCTATATTACTAAATTTAACTAAGTCCTTTCAAAGCAGCTTGGCCGGTAATCACGAGGTGGCGCAAGGGGTACCGCCTAGTGTGTGCATGCGGCCCCATGTTAACAGGTGATTGGCGGAGGGCAGCTTTGTACTGGACGAGAAAGTATTTCAAATTCAGTCGCAGCTTCTGTCTTGTATAGTAAGCAACGTTCCTGCGACTGAATATGAAATACTTCTCGTCCAGTAGAATAGTAGGATAGACGGAGAATATCTGTCATCTTCGCTTCGCCAACGATATACTCATATGCGCTACTATACCGCAATAACTACAACAAATGCTGCAGGAGCTAGCTGATGAAAGTGAAAAACAAGATCTAAAGATGAATATTTCGAAGACAACACTTACGCTAGAATACGACAATGTATATCAACACCACACAGATAGAGAACGTTGAAAGCTACGTCTGTCTGGGACAGCGATACAGTATCAGAGACAAAAACAAAGACAAGGAGATTCAAAGAAGAACCACGGCCGGCTGGACAGCATTCGCTAAACACCGCGACATCAGAACTCATAACTCAGAATAAATTTATTTGACCTATAAATACGATACATATACAATGAATAACGTAAATAATAAATAAGTTCGGGAGACTCCCATTAAGATATATAATATCGCTAGCACAGGAGCCACCCCATAAATATAAACAACAATAACATTTACATGACAAATCAAAATAGCATACGACTTGTTTTTATAGTTGATAATTACTCAAATGTGTCAACAGGCATACATAATACAAGGACTGATTATATGTAATCGTGTACACATTGTACATATGGATACTTCGGTATACATTCTAATGTGTATTACGAATGACAAATAAAGCAATTATGAATACGACAAGTGGATTCATAATTTAAAATAAAAACGTTTTTTGTGCATGTTGAAAAACCATATAGACTGTGGGTGTAAATGTTATTAATGATAATACTTGGTGTATTGTTAACTGTCTCTACTATGTTGTGTCTAATGCATTTTATTTTCGCAAATTCATGTTTGAATCTGGACATATACAGATTATTTCTTTCACGTGTGCAGTGCTGATGAATATCATAAATGTGTGTGCTTGGGAAAACATTGAAGTAGTAGGGTAAAAGATTGTTAATTAATTTATAGTAAAATTTTTAATTGTTGGATTTTATAAATGTCATCCAACTTTAGCAACGGTGAAGTCTTTTAAAAATAGGACTTGCGTGAGCATTATATTTACTTAAGGATATTATACGTATTGCTTTTTTCAGTAATTTGAAAATTCAATGTGCCTGATGACCCCATAAAAGTAAGCCATAATTAATATGAGGGAGAATAAGAGCATTGTACATAATATATAATGTATTTGGTGGTAAAAAGTATTTAAGTTTATTTAGTATGCCTATTGTTTTATATATTTTATTTGTATGACTCTGCCAGTTTAAATGGTTATTTATTGTGATGCCTACAACATTGAAATAATTTACAGATTCAATGTATGCCCCATCTATTTGTAATACAGTACAGGGTATTCTACTTTCTTTTTGAGGCATATGAAAAATCATGAATTTAGTCTTTTTGGCATTTAGTGACAGTTTGTTGGCTTTCAACCAATTGCTAATCTTTGTTACTTCTTTGTTAATAGAGTCACTTCGCATTTGGCTTTCTGAATCATTAAATGTGTTTAGTGTACTAGTAAGGGTGGTGTTGTCGGCATACGTTATGAATTTGAAAAGGTCACTAGAAAGTGCTATGTCATTTATATATATATATATATCTATAATAAATAAGAGTGGCCCTAAAATTGAACCTTGAGGGACACCAATGTTGATGACTATTTCCTTAGACTTAACATTTTTAATTTCTACGTACTGCTTACGATTTTGTAAATAACTCGTACAAAGGTCCAGAGCCTTGTCATTTAATCCATAGTAATTTAACTTCTGTACCAATATATTGTGATCAATTGTGTCAAATGCTTTTGATAAATCAAGGTATATATTTATTGGAGTAACCGATTGATCAAGTTCTTGTATAATTCACATTTCAAGTGTAGCAAGCTCAGTAGAATGTTTCTTTCTAAACCCATATTGGCTATTGTAATATAACGCTTTAGAATGGAAGTAATCGTGGATTTGATCAAACATAACCCTTTCAAAAAATTTTGAAATCACTGGCAGGATAGAAATAGGACGATAATTGTTAAAGTCAGAAACGACAGGTGGTCGACAGTATCAAAAGCGGCACTGAGATCTAGTAGCACCAGTATCACGCTCTTCTTGTTATCCAGAGAAAGTATAAGAGCTTGTTATGGTCCAGCCACACAGAGGCGCAACACATGACAATGTGAGAACACATTTAATATAGTTTAGTATCTTCATAGACATAGTGTTTTAAGACACATGGCTTTAGACAAGCTGGTAATATTAGTTTTGTGTGTGTGAATATCAGGCGAAATATTATTCAATACTATCGGCCCATTGAATAATAAACTATTTGATGATCATAGGGTAGAACTGCTGATTGGACGGATATGTCTAAGTTGCGTTGTGTCATGATTGTGAATATCACAGGTTAGTGTAAACATATTAGATGACGACACTGGCAGATTACTATGACAATAATTATGCATAGATTTCCCAATTTATATTTCATAAATATCCTTCAATTTTAGTACATTTAACTGTGTAAACAGGGGATGAGTATGGTCATGGAAACCAGTTTGAAGAATACTACAAACAATTTGTTTCTGCATAATGAATGATTTTTTTGAGTAGCTTTTGTGTAGATCCCAAAGGATTATTCCATATGTCAAATATGGATATACTAATGCATAGTAAATCGTCTTTGAGGATTCTACAGGAAGAAAGCGATTCACTTTATTTATAACATATAAAGCACTTGAAAGTTTTTCTGCAGACATGTGTTCATGCCAGTCACGTTTATCATCAATAAGGCAGAGAAAGTTTATACAATGGGTAGGCTGAATTATCTGATCTAACATTTTTAACGTGATTTGTTCACCAAGTTGATGTCGTGACCTGGAAAACAAGATATATTTTGATTTGGATACATTTAATGAGAGCTTATTAGCATGAAACCGGTCGGCTAATACTTGAAGTTCTTTATTCATGTCATTATAAAGTTTAGCAATATTTAGTACTGTCCGTGTATGTGTGTGTGTGCGTGGATGTGTGGGCCTCCAAGTGCAGTGTGTGTCGTCATGACGGCTACACCACTGGTACCAGGAATCATCGTAGTGCCTTGATCTGTTGAATCCGCCTGATAAAGACCCAACTTTGTCATGTTTGATTTGTTGGCTCTGTATGCGAGGCGTCTCATTACTTTAAAGTACTGTACTGTATAGTTACACTGATAACAGGAGCATGTTCGGGTAGTGCTTGCAAAGCCAACACACCACTGTACTTAGGACCCTATACAAGAAACGGCTTCATGTGTTGTACAGATTGACGAGATGGCCGGTGCAAACAAGGACAAGTTACGGGAACTGCTCATGAAGCACAAATGAATGAGCCAAGTCTCGAAGCCAACATCACGTCTACGAGACGTCTTATGGCAACCAGCGAACGTCCAACAACGAGTTGCTCTGATCATTAGCACCGTCGTTCAACTTGCAGCTAACAGGAAATCTCTTCATAGCAATATTAAGTGTTAAAACGGTCAACTTGAAATACGGCTATTATTTGTAAATGAGCAAACAGCTGATTGTGCAGCGTGTAGATATGTAACTAAAATAAATGTTGTTATAATGGCATTTTCACACTAAGGTCCTGTTACAGAGTTTGTGTCAATATTATCTGATGGATATCTTTGGAAGAATGCAAACTAAAAGTTCGGTCAGTACTGCTTCCCAGAGACGTCGAGTTGATGTTGCAATTAATGTGTCATTATGTGTGCCAGGGGGTGTAAAATGATGTGTGCAAAGCGCTCTAAGCGGTCCCAAGGACAGGATACTGCGATATGCAATTTTGTCCAAAAGAGGAAATAACTTTTTGCGAGCAAGTCGGTTTCTGCCGAGCAGACAGCTATGCATGTGAGGCATGGAGGGGGTATTTTGTGGCGCCCCTATATTACTAAATTTAACTAAGTCCTTTCAAAGCAGCTTGGCCGGTAATCACGAGGTGGCGCAAGGGGTACCGCCTAGTGTGTGCATGCGGCCCCATGTTAACAGGTGATTGGCGGAGGGCAGCTTTGTACTGGACGAGAAAGTATTTCAAATTCAGTCGCAGCTTCTGTCTTGTATAGTAAGCAACGTTCCTGCGACTGAATATGAAATACTTCTCGTCCAGTAGAATAGTAGGATAGACGGAGAATATTTGTCATCTTCGCTTCGCCAACGATATACTCATATGCGCTACTATACCGCAATAACTACAACAAATGCTGCAGGAGCTAGCTGATGAAAGTGAAAAACAAGATCTAAAGATGAATATTTCGAAGACAACACTTACGCTAGAATACGACAATGTATATCAACACCACACAGATAGAGAACGTTGAAAGCTACGTCTGTCTGGGACAGCGATACAGTATCAGAGACAAAAACAAAGACAAGGAGATTCAAAGAAGAACCACGGCCGGCTGGACAGCATTCGCTAAACACCGCGACATCAGAACTCATAACTCAGAATAAATTTATTTGACCTATAAATACGATACATATACAATGAATAACGTAAATAATAAATAAGTTCGGGAGACTCCCATTAAGATATATAATATCGCTAGCACAGGAGCCACCCCATAAATATAAACAACAATAACATTTACATGACAAATCAAAATAGCATACGACTTGTTTTTATAGTTGATAATTACTCAAATGTGTCAACAGGCATACATAATACAAGGACTGATTATATGTATTCGTGTACACATTGACGTACATATCAATACTTAGGTATACATTTCAATACATTACGAATTACAAATAAAGCAATTATTTAAGTTGATTTAATATGCCTATTGCTTTAGATATTTCATTTTGTTTGTATGACACTGCCAGTTTAAATGGTTATTTATTGTGATACTTAAAGATATTGAAATAATTTATACATTCAATGTATGCCTATCTATTTGTAACACAGGGTATTCTACTTTCTTTTAAGGCATATGAAAAATCTAGAATTTAGTCTTTTTGGTATTTAGTGACAGTTTATTAGCTTTCTACCAATTGCTAACCTTTGTTAAAATTTTCACTTCGCATTTGGCCTTCTAAATGTATTTAGTGTACTAGTAAGGGTGGTGTCATCAGCATACGGTATGAATTTGAAAAGGTCTCTAGAAAGTGCTATGTCATTTATGTATATAATAAATAAGAGTGGCCCTAAACTTGAACCTTGAGGGACACCAGTTTTGATGAATAATTCCTTAGACTTAACGTTTTCAATTTCTACGTACTGCTTACGACTTTTGTAAATAACTCTTAAAAAGGTCCAGAGCCTTGTCATTTAATCCGTAATTTAACTTATGTACCAATATATTGTGATCATTTGTGTCAATTGTTTTTGATAAATCAAGGTATATATTTATTGGAGTAACCGATTGATCAAGTTTTTGTATAATTCTGTCCATGATTTCGAGTGTAGCAAGCTCATAGAATGTTTCTTTCTAAACCCATATTGGCTATTGTAGTATAACGCTTTAGAATGGAAGTAATCGTGGATTTTATCAAACATAACCCTTTACAAAAATTGAAATCACTGGCAGAATAGAAATAGGACGATAATTGTTAAAGTCAGAAACATCACCTTTTTGAAAAGGGGTATTACTTTAGCAATTTTTTATTTGTCTGGAAATATAACAGTTATTATTGCTCGATTAATAATTAGAGTGACTGCATTGCTGGTATCATTTTTGTTATCAATATTAGTAATTGTGTTGATACACCGTCTTTTCCACAACTTAATTTTGGAGGTAAACGATCAATTATATTAACAGTAGTTTCCATGTCAATTGGGTTAAAGCTGAATGTGTGAAATATCGGTTTTTTTTGGTAATCTTTGTATGATTTATCTCCACTAGTAGTTGTTTTAGAGGCTAGAGTAGGACCGCATTAGTAAAAAACGTGTCAAATCTGTTTGCAATAATGCATTTGTCGGTAATCGTTTCCCCATCGACTTTGAACAAATCTGGAAATTGATCTTTCTTTTGACTTTTCTGAATAATTTATTTAATTAAACACCACGTCTTTTTAACATCATGCTTATTACTGAAGAGAGTCATAATTACTCTCTCTCGTCGATTATCCGCATTTTTTTTAAATAATGCACCGCAGAATGGCAACCGCTAGATATATTGTCGTGTGGTCTTCGGCCTCTGCTTCGGTTCGCACAGTGTTTATATTAACGTGCAAAGGAACGTGAATCATTCGAAAGTTACTAGATGGACCGAATTTTCGTGTAAGAAACTCCCTAAACCATGTGCATGGCATGGTCACATGCAGTGTTTGTAAATACAGAAGTTAAAATACCGGAAGTGTGTCGTGTGTCGCCGGAAAGATGGCCATTTCGTGTACATGTGTTTTCTGCTAGATGGCGCTACACACCCAAAGTGATACGTAAATTCACTAGGTGGCGCTTCTTGGTAGGTGATATGAAACTCGCCGGATGCCACGTGACGGCGCGACCACAGCGTCGAAGACCACAATTTGATAGGATAGATAGACTGGTACCCGACAGAGCGTGATCCCCCTGTGAAGTTGGGTATTCGGTGGACTGAAGAGAGTCGTAGAAGTTTGATTCTTGCAACTCTTTGGTCTAAGATTGGTTCATGGAACTCACTAGTCTAAATTTGAAGTAAAACTCGTTGGTCTAAATTTGGTTCATGGAACTCGCTAGTCTAAGTTTGATTCATGGAACTCGCTGGTCTACGTTTGGTTGATGTAACTCGTCGGTCTAAGTTTGGTTCATGGAACTCGTTGGTCTAAGTTTGGTTTGTGCATCTCGCTTGGAAGTTGTTTGGAATTCTACCTGTCTATTTTGGGTAAATTGTGGAAATTGTGGAATTCTACCTGTCTATTTTGGGGAAATTGTGGAAATTTGTATATTTGCTCCCCTGCTCCCTTTTACCTGTTTATTTGTTTCATTGCTCCCTGTTTACCTGTCTATGCACTACACTGGCACGAATTTACGACACATACGCGTTAAAGTAACACACTTGCACAAGTCTACCATGTTGGAATGCTAAATGTTTATGAAGTTACCTCGATAATGTACTAAGCTGGCAAGAATTTACGACTTTCACGGTTCTGTTTGCTCAAATTTAGCTTGTCTACTTGTTCTGTATGCTCAGTTTTACCTTGTCTACTTGTTCCGTCTGGTCTGTGGGCTCGGTTTCTCCTTGTGTATTTGTTCTGTTTGCTCTGTTTGGTTGGTTTTACCTTGTCTGCTTGTTTCGTTTGGCCAATTTTACCTTGTTTACTTGTTCTGTTTGGTTTGTTTGCACAGTTTTATCTTGTCTACGTGTCCTGTTTGGTCTGTTTGGTCGGTTTTACCTTTTTATGTTTGGTTTGTTTTCTCGGTTTTACCTTGTCCTTGTCTATTTGTTCTGTTTGCTCTAGTGGGGTGGCATAGCAAACCAATTGTGCGTTTTTTTTATAAAAGAACCAAACTCGGCCAATATATAGCCTAATATATGACGATCATTTTCAGATATTGGGCCACTCAAATGTTTAGCTTGGGTCCATGAATTGTTATGAACTCTTAACTTATTTAATTTTTTATGAATTAAAACATGAAGTGCCATTAATTCAAGTTTTGCAACATAAAAACTCAATTGTTATTAACGTTTTCTGTTTTATTTTACTTTGACTTTTGTATGATCCACTGTGATCAACTATGTTGAACGTGATCTACTCTGAACACCAAACACGTATTGTCTGTTGAGTTACCAACTCGGAATCATGACTCATTTGCTGTAGGTGACAAGGCAGATATAATTTTGTATCAGAGCTTTGTATTCAGCCAACAAATATACAAATAATACACACACACACACACACACACACACACACACACACACACACACACACACACACACACACACACACACACACACACACACACACACACACACACACACACACACACACACACACACACACACACACACACACACACACACACACACACACACACACACACACACACACACACACACACACACACACACAAACACACACATATATATATATATATACATATATATACAATGTATAAATGATGTGCTTTAGCCTATGTACTTATAATACATAACTCAGCCTCAACAGGAAAGGTGGGGGAACCAACCACACACAGGTGGCGGAACCCACCCGACATATTACAACCAGACATGTTTAAAGATTATGATTTGCTGAAATAAGTCCGGCTGTGGGAAGTCATGGGCAGAAACCATGGAGGAAGGATTCACCTTTCAGTGCATTGGGTGTTGGAAGGTGGAGTGTCTGCAGAAGGAGATAGTTAGGTTGACAGATATTGTGAAGGGAATGGAGATGGGAATTAGCAAGGAGGCAGGTCGAATGGAGAGAGACGTCAGGGAGAGAGGTGGGAATACTGCAAGACTGAAGGAGAATAGCAGTGGCAAGAAAACTGAGGAAAGGAGATTGAGAGGAGGGAAGGTGATTAGAGGGGAAGGAATTGGAAAATCGACAACAGAAAACGTGACAAGCGTGAAGGTGACAGGAAAGAAAGTGACCGTAGAGAAGGAGGTGGGGAAGAAGGGACGGGAGAGGAGAGAGGAAAATGAGATGGGACGAAAGAAGAAGGGACGAAAGGAAGTGAGAGCAAATGTGATAGAAGAGAAGTCGATAAAAGGGACGCTGACAGGAGGAAAGGTGACAAGAGAAAAAGCGACAGGAAAGAATGGATCGGAAGAGAATGTGACAGGAGAGAAGACGGCAGGGGGGAAAGACAACAACCAGACAGATGCAAACCGAAGAAGGAGCTATTCTGAGGTAGTGATTGAGGGGGCAATGAAGAAAGAGAGGGTGTTTATGGGTGACTCCATTATGAGAAAGACGGACAAGACACTGAGCGAGGGGAAGGACGTCGTTGTTTGTTTACCGGGGGCTAGGATTGAACATGTGACTGACAGGGTAGAGAAGGTATTGGTACATGGCAAGGGGGGGGGTCTATACTGGTACATGTAGGAACAAATAATGCAAACAGGGAGGGAACAACTGCGATAGTACAGAAGTATAGACAGTTAGTGAGGAAGCTAATAAAGACAAGAGTTGAACAGGTTATTCTGTCAGCTAGAGTTGTTATGCGTATGTTCGAAGCAAACAGAAAGTTCAAAATAAGGTCGGTCCTCTAGAAGATAGTGCTGGAAATATAATATCAGAGGGATTCTTAATGGCAGAAGACCTGAATGAGTACTTTAGTTCAGTGTTTACCAGGGAAGATATTAGTTCACTGCCAGTACCAGAGGCTAAGTTCAAGGGGGCAGATTCAGACTATTTAGGACAATTAATTGTAACCCCGGAAATGGTAGCTAAGAAAATAAGGGCTATGAAGGATAATAAATCACCTGGAATGGATGGGATTCCGCCCAAAGTGGAAATTGTAGAAATTTCTCCCTGTTCCGAATGCCAGCCATAATTCCTCATTAGCTGCTAGAGTCTGCGCAATCATTACGGACAATACCACAACATCAGTGTCGACTGTGCGTATGATAATTTGATGATTACCATGTAGTGCTGCATGTGCCACAGGCAAAAACATATGGGTGTCTGCCTCTTCATGTGTGCATGGGGTGAGCGAGTTGATTTCATGCAATGGAGGCAAAGAGAGTACCTGCTCTCCATCCGTGATCACAAGCTGTTTTCCACCCTCATCAAATGACTTGACTAGTACCTTCAAGAGAAAGCTAAACAGCAAAGTCTTGTTACTGTCGACAAGTAAGAAGTTAGTCCAGTTTCCCGGTATGGGTGCTGCACCCATAACGCGTCTATGCACCCCGTAACCACGTTTTGCTCTTGCTGTTCCTTTCAGAGAAACCGCTGTCTAACTGTCCCACACCAGATCCAAGCGTGATGCATTTCGAAGTTGGCCAGAAACATATAGGATGAAAACCTGCTGGGCATATTCTTCAAACGTTTTGGCTGTGCCTGTCTTCAACATCTCGACGATTGTTGCTCCACCAAGAACAACAGTGGTAGCAGCAGGTGGCTCAGACTGTGGCGCAGACAGTTCTTCTAGGAAAGTCAGAAGATCACTATTGGTGCCGAGTCGTTGTCGTCCCGCATCACACAGAGCAGGAGGACATGCTTGATTCTCGTGCCGAACGAATTCATCTAAATTGTCATCCCTCGTCTGACAATCAATGTACAACCATGACAACAGTTCTACATCTCTCTTCATCGAGGTGAGCTGTTGTTTCCCTTTGTTTGCGACATTGGAAGTGAAGGTGCTGAACAACGGTAGCCTGTTGCGACGCTTAGCATCATATGGTGACTTGGTCCTGTCGATGAGGCATCCTTTCGTGAAAACATCGAATTGGTCTTTGCCAATCTTCTCCAGATCCACTCGTTTCTGGACCTGCAACCATCCATCAACGGATGGCCCCTGGGTTGTCTGTCAAACCAATGGCCCCTGGGTTGTCTGTCAAACCAACTGCTCCGCCATCTCCCTTGATGGACGCATTATTGTGTTCATGGGCTTGGTCAATCGGAATACTTTAGTATACTTTAGACTTACTCCTCTGCATAGTGAAATGGTCAGCGTTGAATTCTGCGGCAACTTGTGGGTGCTTTGTCGGCAGCTCGGCCATATCTCTCAGATGGACTGAGATCCAGCGAGCATAGTTGGTTCTGTGTAAAGCGTCGAACCATGGGGCACGTTTTGTCAGAGCATCTAGATACATGGAGAAGTTGGCCTGTCGCAGCGAACGCAAGTAGACAAAAATGCAAAATTACAGATCTAAAACTGTTGTCCACTACTGAAACTGAGGATAGTTTTGTCTTTGTTCATCACACCAGTCTTCAAATCGCAACAAAGACATCTCATTGTCTCTTCTTATGAGTTTGTAGTACTCATAGGCACGATGCTGAATAATGTACAAAGCGGCTGGAGTGATTTGGTGGGCTCGTCTTGTGCGTGTAACGTGTGATGCATGCAAGAAGGAATCAGCAATACCGGCTGATGCAATGTCTGCTTCTACAATTGTCATTACCAACAATTAAAATGGCGTGCTGTTCCAAATAAATAACAGGTTGCCACACTGTTTCTTTACTCTTTATGTAGTATACATTATAAAACTAATAACAGTAATTTATTTACGAAAATTAAATGTCACTATATGTCAGCCATTTTGAATTTCAAAATGACAGCCTAAACGGGTACAATTTCAGATGTCCCAGTATCTGAAAATGAACCCTGCATATTAGTCTACATATTCACGAAATTTCATGTTGTTATCACCTATTACACTATCGTTATGGTATTTAAACTGCATTATATGTCAGCAATTCTGAATTTCAAAAATATTTTACCCATATTAATCTACATATTCACCAAGTTTCATGCTTTTATCACATATTACACAATCGTTATGGTATTCTAAACTATGCCGCCCCACTACTCAGTTTTATCTTGTCTACTTGTTCTGTTTGATCTGTTTGCTCGGTTTTTCCTTGTCTACTTGTTCTGTTTGGTCTGTTTGCTCGGTTTTACCTATTCTGTTTGGTCTGTTTTCTCGGTTTTATATTGTCTACTTTTTCTGTAACGAATTTACGACACATATGCGTTAAAGTAAGAAAGTTGTACAAGTCTATAGTGTTGGTCATATAATTTTTTTACAAAGTTACCTCGGTAATGTATGGTTCATGGAACTCGTTAGTCTAAGTTTGGTTCATGAATCTCGTTGGTGTAAGTTTGATTAATGGAAGTCGCTACTGTAAGTTTGGTTCTTGGAAGTCGGTGACCTAAGTTTGGTTCATGTAACTCGCTAGTCTATGTTTGGTTCGTCGTAACGTATTACTCCAGTTATACACTAGGGGCGCCACGCCGGAAGTGTCGTCACTCCTGAAGTCATGTGACTGTAATGGCTGCCTCTACGGTTCTACCATTCGTGGGAGTGTGTCGATGAATAGGCATCTGGCATTTACGGTAGATGGCGTTACTCTAAATAGCTACATTGGTGTCCGATGGGTGACGCCGGAAGTCGCATATGTATTATGGAAACAATGAGGAAACGTGTTACTAGTCGCTCCCAAACTGACACCTAAAGTCACTAGGTGGCGCTTCTGACTAAGCTAATAGGTCAAACTATGACATGAATGATAGGTAAGACTATACAATTTATACACAAGGGACACAAGTCAATACGTTCATTGGGCAAACATGTTACTTATACGAACTGGTTACCCCAAACTGACATTAGAGTCACTAGAGTCACTAGGTGGTGCTTCTGGCTAGGCCAATAAGTCAAACTGTGACATGAGTGATAAGTAAAACTATAAAATTTACACATAAGGGATACAGGTCAATATGTTCAATGAACAAACATGTTCAGTTTCTAACTGAAAACTGTAGGGAATAATATATTAAAAGGGAACTAATTGATAGTGATTGTTGCCAGAAACTGTTCAGGGTTTTCTTAGTTGTTGCTACTCTGCCTATACAGGGAGTCTACTCTGACCAAGCTGACGTCGGATAACACCTGTCTCTCATTACAGTCAACCAGTCTTTAAACACTGTAGTTGAATGTCCTCGGTCGCGCAATTGTCTAATAAAGCAGTTTGTTGTTTTGAACAATACATGGTGGATTTGTAGGCTTGACCACCAATATAGTGAATAATATAAATACTGGTACACCCTGGCTGGATGGTTATTATACTCATATACCGTTCACCATAATTATGAATTAAGTTTAATCTTATATGAAAATTACGCTGCATGTAGTAAATGTCCACTGTGAAATGGACCGACGGTTATTGCCCGCACCGGTATATAGTCGTTTAATTCACGCCGATGAAGTTAGTTATAAATATTGGCCTTAAAGGAAATTTTGTAAATTTCTTAACTGTAACAAAGTATGTATTATAGGTTATATTTTATAAGTTATTGCCTATGTATTATAAAAAGGTACAGAAATAGTATGATCAAACTTTAATGTTTATTTGTGTCCCCTTTCGCTTGTCAATGCCAGGCTATGATTTGTTATATTATCCACCCAGAAAGATTGGATTGAAAACGAGGCGCTCAAGGTATTATCAAAGCATATAAATAACCAAGCATAGTCACTCAGAGATACGCCATTTTGAATTTGAACTGGTAGCGTATACAATAGCATTACATTCACACCTGAAAAACAGAGGGCGTTGCGCGAGTAACTATGTTTGATAATTTAAATGCTTTGGTATTATGATGTTGTGTTCAAGATTACAAAAGTAATAATAATAATAATTAGATAACTTCTATTGCGCCTAAATCCTTGGAAACCAAGCTCGGGGGCGCATCAAGACAAAAGGATTGGTCAATCTCAAAATCCGTAAGTAGTATTCCAGTTGTCAACAGATGGGTCAAGGCTCTAGGGATAATAAAAAAATCGGGGACAGGTCAAAATTCATAGTACTGAAATGTTGTATTCTAATGGTCTTGGTGAATGTTTAAATACAATACGAAATAGAAATGATTCACGTAACATGCAAAAGAATTTACATAGCGTGGATAGGACCCAAGATTTTTGTCGCAAGTGTCGTCGACGAGATTCAGATTTCGCTGGTGTATTTTCGTAAGTACTTCGCTCAAAACAAGTTTTGTGAAAATTTGTTTGTAGAAATTGGAAGGAATATATGTTAGAAATTTAGCACATAAATATGTTACGGATGAATTTGATGGAATTTTAATACAAACAACAAAAACGATTGGACCGACGATTATTGCCCGCACCGGTATATACTCGTTTAATTCACGTCTATAGTAAAGAATTGGAAAGTGAATAAATAGACTAGTGATAAAGCTGTGTGGTAACCAGAATTACTGCACTGGAAGTCTAAAAATCGACGGATATTTTGATCCATCGGAGGAAGACCGATAATATCCTGTTTTATGGAATTTCCTCCCTATCTTTTAACATCGAATTCCTCCGAAAACGGATTCCATTCCGATTTGTACCTGATATATTACCATTACTGCTTAATCATAAAGTCCACGACATAGGTGATGGTACAGACGTGATGTTATGTAACGAAGTCAAAGTATTTCGTTACTCTACTTGAGCACTTTTTTCTAAGGTAACGCTACTTTTTACTTAGCTACGTTCATTTACTTCGTTATATTTTTTCGTTACATTTTCATTACATTTCTATTTTAACAACGTCGCCTGGTGGCCGTTCCGCCTGTCAACGACATTTCATAAAAAAATATTTATTAAAACAATGACGCTATTATTTTTATTTGTTTTTTGTGTGACTACGGTCAATTAACTTTAGACGCAGTAAATGTGGAGCGACATTAATCGAATACTGTTTCCCTAGGCTTAGAACTGCCAATCTTGGCTTCCGCGAAATGGCGCCTATGGCGGATTCGCCTGGCCTCGGCGGTTTGTAAATGCAATTTTTGAAATTCACAAATACACCTTTCCTTAAGAATCAGATAAACATGTTTCACTACAACTTAGTAGGCAAGATCAGTTTGCTAACATTGCATCGCAAATATTAGCTTCCGCTGCGATAAACGGAAAGCTACTGGTGCGCCAAAATATGAATTCGTCAACCGCGTATGAAATGGTGAATTGCAATGTTATTCGGCACGATAAATGGACGTTCTAAATTGGTATTTTGATATTGATTGAAAGACGAAGTTAAGCTTATTCATTATAGTTTTAAATCTTTAGTCAACTTTAGCACTGCTTTTGTCAACTCATTTGCGTGTTCTGCTGCTGAGTGCCATGTCATTATTTTAGGTCTCATTTCGTCTGGGGTACCATATTATCGTTCAGTTCACCGTGGTCTGTTGGTCCTAATATATTTTAGAACTGCACAACATTCATAAATTGTATTCAGTTCAACATTCAACAGTGTATGACATTTAAATATTATACAAATTGACTTTGGTTGGCATCTTAATAAGCTTCATAAATCGCGCATAAACGCGCGGCCTGCACACCGAATGTAGCTTCGATGGCGTCCTACCAAATCTAGGAGCAACGTCGTCGTAGCGCCCCTTGCTGCAGATACGGGAACACATTTCCGTGTCCCGCCGTCGAATTTGCGAAAACATAAAATACCGTACCTGTTGTGAGATTGGTCAACTATCTCATGAATATGACAATTTCAACCTCTTGATTATGAATTATGTTTATTCAAGACTTTGACTGTGTTTTCTGAAATATATTACTAACCCTTGGTTTTACTTACATTAAACTTTAAATAGGAGTTATTACACCACTCAACAAAATCTCGTAGTGCCGGGCCATGATCTTGTTGGGAACCAAAGAGAAGTGAAAGTAAGGCACTGCCATCAGCAAATTTCACTAAAGCCTGTCTGTCTGTCATGTCTGCGTGAGCACTTCTACAACTGTCAGGGTACAAAATGTATAGGACGGGTAAGAGACAACAACCCTGAGGCGAGCCCGCGTGTGTCAACCTCATGTCAGAAAATGTCACATTCACAAAATATACTGAGGACGACACGACCAAAAATCAACAATCCAAGATTAAAATCAGAAATTAGTTTATGGGCTAAAATATGAGACTGCATCAAGTTAAAAGCCGATGAGAAATCGGCAAAGAGAACCTTGGCATGTGCAGTTGGCTTTTCAAGGTGAGCATACACTTTGTTTATAATGTTGTTGTTTAGCCTGCCTGATTGCTGCTTTTACTTCTTTATTTATCTGTTTTTCTCTTCGGTCGTACCCTGGAAGAAGACCATTTTTTATTTTGGTTCAGTTGTGGTCAGCTGATCCAATAGGAGGTAACGTGTAGGCTGCCGGCACTGAACCGTAGCAAAGATCAAGTGTCATGTTCAGACGAGATGGTCGTGTGACATATTGATGAAATGGTTTCAATGTTTTGTCGAGAAGGCAGTGACTAAAGTCACCCAGCACAAATTTCCGAGCATCTGGAGAAATAGTTTATTGATGTGGCATGAAATGGGTTCTGCAGCCCTTGCGGCACTGGCGCGTGGGTGGATGTAAACACGTGTGAAGAATAACTGGGGGAATTCCTTTGGCAGATAGAAGAGCCGAAGTGAGACGGACAGGAGCTCAATGTTAGGCGTGCAAAGTGTTTCACGAACAATGACCGTTCTTCACCATCTCAGATTGACATAGAAACATACTCCTCCTCCGTGTTCTTTCCCAGTGTCACGTTTGTTTCTGTCCAAACGAAAGGGTGTTCCAAACCAATCGATAAATAAATCACTGTCTTGCACATGATCATGAAGAGAAGTCTCAGTAAAAGCAAGTAGACACGCCTGTCTGTACTCGTACATATAGTTCACGTTTGCTTGTAACTAGTCCATTTTTGAACGAAGTGAGCGGACGTTAGAAAGGAGTATGGTGGGCAGGGGTAATTTGCAACTGTTCATCTTTTTCAGTTTTTGTGTTATCCCTCCCTTCCCCTCTTTTCCTCTTCTAGCGTTGCTTGCTGCATGTAGTGCTTTGCTCTGTGGATGAACAGAACAATTCAGGTGGAGAATCAGTGTGGATCATATCAAGCGTTGGAGCCCCGCACGCTCAACAGGACCATGTATCCCATGTGTACTAGAGGCACACCTAAAGATTGTACACTTTCTCAACACTAGCTTTATAAACACAGTGTATCAGATACAAAATGAACGGAAGTGTCTGCAATGATGTCACTGGGTGTGACAAATGCGCCCCAGGCAAGCAGCAGTCAGACAGCGTGAAAAGTAATATTCACCTATTATATTACGGTAAAATGACTATGTTACAGATATAACATATGCCTAAATCATGTTTTTTGCCAGAACTACACCTTAGGATCCCTACCGCATGAACCGCTGTGCACAATGACATGCTGCTATCGGGTGTGCAGTTTAGTTGTTGGATGGGGCCTTTCTAGTACTCGTCTAGTTCGTCTCTCCACCGTCACGCCGGTCTTCCTCTAGATCGTTTCCCTTCGTAAAGTCTCTAGGTGGTGATACGGAATGTCCATCGGTTATCTCGTAGCCTACTGATGCGCCCTGTCCAGGTCCACTTATGTCTTCTGATTTGTTCTATCAGGTCTATGACCTTTGTCTTCTCTCATACTTAGATGTCCGTTTTTCACTCCCGATACGTGGTGTTTATAATATTTCTTTCCATCTTTGTTTGTGTGGCTGCTGTGGCTTGTTCTTTGCCTGGTTTGAGAGTGCCCATGCATATCATCGCTTGACGTCAGGGCCGTAGCTAGCCTAAAACAACTGGGGAGGAATTCACGTGGGGGTTCTCCCCCAGAAAGTGTTGAAAATGTACCACCTCTTGGTGGAATCTAGCTTATTAGTTCGCTCACGTCAAAAGTATTGTGTCAGTCTCGGTCGCATGCTGCGAAGGAACTACCCGCGACCTTCACTCTGTCCCTTATCCACGCCTCAAGCCTGGGCACGATCGTTTTCATGCACTGATCCAAGATTTCGGGAGATATAGTTCGAGCTAGTTTCTGAAAACAAGATACTTTTCACCAATCACAAAAACAGCAATGACATCAGTAATATAGTCTAGACAAAAATGGCATTTTAAAACTAAAAGGACACTTTTTTGTATTTTTCGGGGGTGCATGTGCCCCCCTACGCCCCCCGCTAGCTTCACCCCTAGAAGTACGCATGAGTTGTAGACGTCTCTTCAAGCAGATTCTAAAGTTACCCTTGGAGATGTCGCAGTGTTTGACAAATGCTGTCGTGATTCTTCTTTGAATATCCTTGACTTTATTTGTGTCTCTGATGCTGTATTGCAGGTAGACGCAGCTTTCAACGTTCCCTATATGTATGGTGTTGATATACATGTATATTGGTGTGTCGTATTCAAGTTTCACTTTTGTCTTCAAAATGTTCTTCTTCAGATCTTGTTTTTCACTTTCATCAGCTAGCTCCTGCAGCATTTTTTGTAGTTATTGCTGTGTAGTAGCGCATACGAGTATATCGTCGGCGAAGCGAAGATGACTGAGATATTCTCCGTCTATCCTCAAGCCTCTGGTTTCCCAGGTCAGTCTTCGGAATATGCTTTAGAGTGTTGCCGTAAATAACTTGGGCGATATGGTGTCACCCTGTCGTACTCCTCTCTTGATGTTGATCTTGTTGCTCTTTTTGTGTAGGTGGACTGTCACTGAGCTGTTGTTGTAGATGTCTTTTCAGGAGTTCGATGTATACGTCTTCTATCCCCTGTTGTTGTAGTTATTTCTTGGTCCTAGGCAGGTTGTTTATAAAGAAACACTACATATATCCAAATTGTTTTGACTACGGCGAAGTAACGTTGCTACACAGCGAAATGGCACCACCTAGCGATTAAACTTGGAGTTAGCAGCTACTTGAAAGTTCAGAAACTAGGTCAAGCGACTTGGGCGTCCGGTAACGTACGTCGTCGGTCGTGGTCCGGTTAGCATCTAATTTAACTCTGAATTTAATGACACAATGACATCGCCAAGGTTTAAAATACCAAAATGAATGATACAATGACGTGCGCACGATTAAGAGGAGGACATTTATAATATAGTTTGATTTTGAAACCGTGTTATAATATATTGTTCAATACCCATACAAAATATGTGTGCGTGCGTACGCGTGCGTCTGTACGCACGCGTGCATAAACCCTATCCATTTGTGTATTACTGTAAACATACAAAACACCATGGAGCATTTATACGTTTCGGTTTAGGTATCTTTGGACCCAATTTTTATTGTAGGGACCCCTTTTTCCAGACCATTGGGGTCTCAGGACCCCATATTTAAAAACCCTAACGAGAACAATGAAAGCCCATCTCGAGCCCCGTCGGTGGGTCTAGCAATGTGTGTGATCCACACGTGTGCGTGCTTCGCCAAATACAGGACAATATATGGGTAATGGTCAAGCTAAATTGTGTTCGTACCTTAAATATATCAATGCAATTTTATGCCTCAATAAAACCACTGTTCAAGTAGATACATTAGGATAATGCGCATTCACCGTGTCACCGGTCAATCCGTCGGCGAACTCGGCGATGAATATACAATGATCTAGAACACATATACCCTAGTGACACCCTTTATTTATTCTGCGGGTGATTTCGTTCTGTGGTTAAACATAATATATGGTGTAACATACACCACACATATAAAATATCATATGGTATTTATATTCGTTTTTTCCTGTATACCTTTTTATAATAGTGACAAGAAAAGACATATTATATTTCAGTATTTGTTGCCACTCATTAATGACATCTCGTGTACACAGGGGAAGAGTTAGTGAATGCTAATCCTCTATGTAATATGATATCGTACTTACTGGTAGATCCGATAGCCTCGAAGCACAGCTTGTCATGACAAATGTAAGTGTTATATTAATTATATTCAAATGTTATTTACGTTCAATTCCAGAATTCAATATCATCGAAAAAACGTATAGATGTTTGGCGCGAAAGGTAAAGCAAGTTCTAGCATCTTTGTGTTTTGGAAGGTGGGTAAAGCCTGTTTAAACTGGCCGTTTGTTTGGTAGCATATGCTGTGAGATACAGACACACGGGAATAAAGGAATGCCCGCAATCTTAATTCACTAACCATATAAACGTGCAAATTCTCCTTTTCCCTTGCCCCATTATGAAGTGAAATCACTCGGTAGCTTATTCTGTTTTGCTTGTTAACTCCAACACCATCTGTCTTGTGTATTCATTTCCCATTCTTGGCTGTTCGAATTTGAGTCGTTGTCTTCATGTGCCAACCTCTTCCGCATTTAGATGTTCGTCATGCCAATTCCTTCTTCTTCCTCCTCTTCTTCTTCTTCCTCCTCTCTCTCACTCTCTTTCTTTCTCCCTCTCCCTCTCTCCCACGCTCTCTCTCTCCCCTCTCTGTCTCACTCGCTCTCTCTCTCTTTCTCTCTCTCTCTCATTCTCCCTCCCTCTCTCTCATTCGCTCTCTCCTCACTCGCTCTCTCTCTCTCTCTCTCTCTCTCTCTCTCTCTCTCTCTCTCTCTCTCTCTCTCTCTCTCTCTCTCTCTCTCTCTCTCTCTCTCTCTCTCTCTCTCTCTCTCTCTCTCTCTCTCTCTCTCTCTCTCTCTCTCTCTCTCTCTCTCTCTTCTCTCTCTCTCTCTCTCTCTCTCTCTCTCTCTCTCTCTCTCTTTCATTCGCTCTCTCGCTCTCTCTCTCGCTCGCTCGCTCTCTCTCTCTCTCTCTCTCTCTCTCTCTCTCTCTCTCTCTCTCTCTCTCTCTCTCTCTCTCTCTCTTCTCTCTCTCTCTCTCTCTCTCTCTCTCTCTCTATATATATATATATATATATATACATACAGTATATTTTGTTTTGTAATTCCAATTCCAAGAACATTCATTTATATGTCAATTGATTGTTTACACAATCTCACGCACTAGTTTTGTAATTATTTTATCATATTTATAAAACACATCTAACTAAATGAGGATAATGTATCAATGTTGGCCATTAGTATGTTCAATGTTCCAATATTTTAGTACTAATAGTCTTCGTGCCGTAATTGAAGCGTGGCTGAATGCTTCCAGGAAACTCAGATGGTCATCAATAGTACAGGTTTGCCAGTGAGTAAAATGTATAGCGCTCTGAGCAGTCATAAGGAATTGACAAGCGCTCTATAAGAACATGCCTTTTTAAAACATAAAAAATATTTATTTACATGGATGTTAAACTTCCATACCATACGATATTAAATGCAGCAATGGGGCCAAAGTGTACCTCGAATGCGCTTTGCCCCACATTACGGAATTTGCCAAATGTGTAGGACTGTCACTAAAATTGCATTATTTTGAGTTAAGTAGACCAAATCCACCTTGTCGCTAAAGGGGTTCGATTTGCATCCATATTGCTTGCTACTCTATAGTCTGTTTTCCAGACGTTATCCATTATGAGAATGAGTACGAACCGACCGCGCCAATTCCTGGATGAGAAGAATATGTGAACGTCTACGACGTCATACAGACCTGACGGCGGATCGCTAGGGCTGGAATGAACCAAAGGAGTTGACACATCGGTAGTAGGAGACCGGCTGACATAGCAGCAAGCGAACACAGGAAACATGAATATGCTAACGTTAGCAGTTACGACGTGACACACAACTGATCGAGATTGATTGTGGCAGGAAGTGTAACAGAGAACACGTGAAACGTTGGTAGTAAGAGTTACATCGTTGTTTCTTTCTGCAATATGGTATCATATTGGCTGTCCTCTTTTCCAGAAGTTGTTGCAATTGGCTACATTAATGGTTGATACACACTATATTGCAGCAGATTACTTCCACTAACATTTTATGCACAATAGGTATGTACTGTTTCGCCTCTATTCATCGGGTGCAATGAAAATGTAGAATTCTTAATCAACTCAAAACTGGATCAAATTAACGAGTGGCTTAAACTAAACAAATTATCTCTAAATGTAACTCAATCAAAATATATGATTTTCAAAGCAGCTAGAAGAAATAATAACAAAATGACAAAGCCACATTGACAACATCTCAAACAGGTGCTCTAGAACTATAGGTATACTAAATAAACTCAAACGATTGTTACCTTTGAATATAAAGATTATGTTGTACAACTCTCTCATATTGTCACATCTAAATTATGGTGTAATGGCCTGGGGCTATAGATGTGACAGAATTTAAAAAAACTTCAAAAGAAAGCTGTCCGTATCACAAATATAATGCTCATACTGATCCACTGTTCAAAAGTATTAAATTACTAAAACTAGAACATATTCTAAAATTGCATAAACTAAAACTATACCATAAATTTTCATACAATAAGTTAATTGTCTACCTGCAAAACTTACCATTTGTCCAAAACAACAGTATTCGCAACTTTTATAAACGTGAAAAAGATCAAATCCATACAACCAGGGTACACAATGAATTTGCCAAACGAAGCCTCTTGTATAGTTTGCCACATACCATAAATAACGCACCTGATTTAATAAAAGATAAGCTCAGCATTCACAGTTTATATGGCTTCGCAACATATACCAAGTTTTATTACCTCAATACTTATACTGTACAATGTGCAAGTCATACTGGTTATATATGCAATACATGATTGAATAATAATTTTACCTTCATGCTTATAAAAGACTTAATTTCTAAACCGACTATTTGGTATATTTAGTACGTGTGTAATATACAGGCATATATACATTTATTGTGTAGTGGTGATTCACTAATTGTACTAGGAATTTTCATATGTTTATATAAGTTAAATAATGGCTCAAGTTATTTCACAGCGTGCCTCTTACGACAGCAACTATAATTAGTCTTAGTAGGAAGTATCCCGTCTTACTTACTACTTTGTTTTTTTACTCATGTCAATTCGATTGCAATGTATTGTATGGTCTTCTGTTTTTATAACGATTATTTTGTTGTATTATGTATTTGGGACAAATAAACATTTCCTGTTCCTGTTCCTGCCTCTTTAACATCCATGAAATGACGCCATGCTTTCGTATGCGCAAGTAATTCAGCTATAGCATTTGTTTAACATATTGTCCCTAAGCGAATAATACACACAATCACATAAGCTCGCACGCATAAGCACACGGATTGTATTTTAATGTTGCACAGTTCCGTCTAGTTAATATTATTTCCTCTGTGTAATAAGACCTGGAATGTGCTGACTCGTGCTCAACATAGGATATTACCAAGTGGGTTATGAAATTATTGAACGCATCGTATGATATCGATCACATGTGAAGCGGGAAACGGCTTCAATATGTATAAAATTATGCTGAATTATTTTCTAATCTACATATATTAAGTTACCATGGTGAGGTTCTCGAATTCAAACGTGATCATCCACTTGTTTAGACACGCATCAACATAAGCGGGACTTACTTTGTGAAACTGACAGGCTTGCATTCCTTGAGGTATAGTCCAGGTAAACGCGGGTGGGTGTTTCCTTTACCAGTGCTTCATTTGAATTAATGGTATCTGTGAAAAAACAATCCTCACTACTTAATTTACAAAATGTTCGGTTCATTCTGCTAAATTACGGAACCACCCGTCTACTATGTAATTTATTGCTCGACTTGAGGATGTGCTAAACGTTATGTCGACGGCGCCAAGAAGTTCTGTCATGTCACACCTCTATTGATGAAGGTACACTGGCTGCCGATAGCAGTTAGAGTAGAGTATAATATTATTCTACTCACGCACCGAGCACTTACTGGCTGTGCACCACAGTATATCACCAAATGTTTGAACGGACGTCAGCCAACTCGATTGCTGCGCTCCAATGAACACAATCATTTACATGTACCACGTGCAGCGCGTCGCTGGGGTGACAGATCATTCTGCGTGGCAGCCCCAACACTATGGAACTTGCTACCGCAAAAGGTGACTGATTGTTGAGACATGTCCGCTACAAATCGTTTCATTTCGTCTTCTGCGCACGATTCTTTCGTATGTTATAGATGAACATTTTAAGTGTTGTTGATTTTGTACACAAACCTGTATTGAAAATTGTTCAGTTAGAGAATATGCCAAAGTCATCCAACACGTCATATGCTTCATGTTGATATTGTCCTTGACAAAGCAAGTTGCCGCCGTCTGTACGTCAAACGCCACGTAGGGCCGACGGGTCCGTCTCAGAGCCAAATTGACGGAAATGGATCAGACACTACCTTGTAGACCAGTTGCGTGATTGATTTGGGGGCGTTTTTCGACTTAAGACTGCACGCTCACAAAAATCCCCCAATCGCACCCCGCCTACATACCTCCAACTGCACAACTACCCACCGCCTTGAGGCTCACAATAACCTCCGACTGAACCTTTTGAGTCCTCCAATCACCAGATAATTTAGGGGCATGCCCACATGTGGCCTTTCGACAGGGAAAACCAGTACACTACCCTCACCGACTTCTCTACACTACCCCATCGACACCGCGACACCGTGAAAACACCAATGAGTCCCACAGTATTGTTTCCCCCATTAAGAAATGTTAAGTCCACCAGTGCCTCTAATTGAACAACTGCACCCCCTTGGGGCTCCAATAAACACCCGACTGGTCTATTCAAGCGGAACTGTTTTCCTTGTAGCAGAACTTGTTTACCTCATCGTAGGGGTTGCGTTCGCATCAATCGCACCCCAACCTATGACCTATCAAGTCCTTTTGAAGCAACGTGTTCCGTCCTCTGGAGTTGCCTTGTTTCCTCACACAGTTTATTTTCGGCCGGAAATAACGCGAATGTGTGACTCAATAAAATAATTATTTTGAGCATTGACTTTACACATTTTTGATAAGTAACTTTTATTTGATAGCTGTCCTATGTTCGTGTTTTTTCGGGAGAAAATGTGTCAGTTTCAGGTCACCAGATCAATAGCAATGTTGTACACCGCCTGCAGATATACCTCTCTTGGTTGGAATTTTGAACAATGTTTCGCCATTATAACATGCATCATGAATAAACTATTCGTTAACCAACTTCGGCAGCGGTCGATATTGGAGACACTACACCATGAAACACTGATCCAATACCTCGCACAGCAAAAAGCGGGTATTCGGAAAATGTACAAATAGTCATAGCTTGGTTGAAAGGAACAGTGGAGACCGACGCCGAAAGGCAGGTGTCGCGATTGTCATTATGGATCGCAATTACACGCAAGAGACAGGGAGGGGATTAGTGATAAGAACATAGAAAGATTTAAAAAAATAAAACCTATAAAGTGCAATTCAGTCTCCACCACGAGAGTATCAGTGATTCGTACGGAGAGCAGACCGGACGTTACGTATTGCCTATGGCGAAACGAATATATTTATGTGTGAATATATCTAAATGTCATGCGCATTTGAGCTGTAAACACTAGCAAAAATACCCATCCTTCAGACAAGGTTACTTGGTCGTCCGGCTCTTAGGAGTAATATGACAATATACATAAACAATTTAAATACACACATATACACCTGCAAGTTCGATTATAATTAGAGTGTTTTCGACCATTAATATATATATTCACGATAATCTATTGCGCATTTCGATAAATTCTAGCCCAACCTGATTGGACAACAGGTGACAATAAACAAGGTCTGCGTAAGAACACAGGCCACCAGTGTTCGATGAAAGATATAACAAATCTTAGACTTCGAGGAGAACTGGCATAGGAGAAAGATCAACGAGGCGATTAACATATACAGGGGGAAGCCTTCACTGAACAGAGACGTCGGCCAGGAGCTCCCGCCAGTCACGCTCCAGCTTGTGTCACATGACATAGATCGTGTGACAAACCGTAAATTCAGTCTGCTGAAGAAGGCCGCAAGATGCGGTCGACATTATACAGAAAAACTAAAAAGTTTCTTGTGAGATAAATATACCCAACATATGAATAACCAAGAAACTGAATCATCACTACATTCAAGAAGATCTACGTAAGTTCTTGTATATCGCAGTATCGTGCCCTTAGGACCGCTTAGATCGCTTTACACACATTACTTTAAATCCCCTGGCACACGTAATGACACATTAATTGCAACATCAACTCGACGTATCTGTGAAGCAGTATTGACCGAACGTTTAGTTTGTATTATTCCAAAGACATCCAGACAATATTGACATACATTTTACATTGGCACTGTGGCGACTACATCTCGGTTTCTAGCACTTGGCTTATATAGCAGCGTGCTACCGTGTTAATGCTGACCCGGCCCAACAGAGTCAAAACTATGCAACAGGACCTTAGTGTGATCAACAATATCACAAGGTACATTGTAACCCAACTACTGTATTTGTTTAATTAATGTAGGTGTCATATTTTCATGAAGCACAGGCGCAGTGATGGGAAAATTAAATAAAACGAAAGAAGGAATATAACGATCTACAACCAGTATTGTGCCCAATGTGTCACCGGACGACTGTGAGTCTACAACAACACCCCAATAAAAATGTAGAACATGGTTGAGTTGCTCGGCAGTGTGATGTAACCGAACAATACCGTTCCATAAATAGGTACCGCTCTCTCGGAGCTGTGGTTGAATAACTGGTACAAACAACTCTAGAAGCGCGAGGTGGTAGGTCACGTATGACTCACTGCTCGAAAAATATCGCGGCTGACAGCTCGGTGGTAGAGAATAACGAAGGCGACGTCGGCGTATTACACCAGCTTCACGGTCGGCCAGTCTTGGTGGAAGGCGCCGTGATATGGCGAAGGTCTTCCTAATGACGTTACTGGTCACAATACTGGTTCAGCACAGCACGTTAGGTGAGTTAAAGGGCTCGTTAGATTGCACAACTGTGCCTAATGTGTAACCATTTGATGTGGTCGTTCAAGTGTGTCAGGATACATAACTTGCTCGGCCGTAGTGCGTATAGAACCACTTACTTCCTGGTTCACTGAAGAGTGACGCAGTGAATGACCATAATGACAACTGCGTCGTTTCTAATAGACACATGAGGCCAAGTTCAACTAGAATAAAAACATTGATTATATATATATATATACATAATATAATATAATATATATATATATATATATATATGTATATATATATATATACTTACTTACTTATCCTCTTCGTGCCGTATGGCACATAAGGCTCGCACAGAATCTCGCCTGACCCCTCTGTCTTGGGCTTTCCTTGCTGCTGTGCCCCAGCAGGTAAGCCCGGTAGTCTTCAATTCTTCTTCAGTTGTTCGTTGCCAAGTTGTTTTAGGTCTGCTTCTTTTTTATTTCATCTAATTTATAACTTGTTCTGTTTTTGCAGTATCGAACATTGTCCTAACATTCCAGGTCCCAATCTGGAGTTTGGTTTTTGCATCCAATAGGCTTGTCGTCGCGCTACTAGGTTCTTTGCTGCTTTCACTAGCATCGGTCACACCGGCTTGGGGCCTCAATCCTCCTTGGTGGCTGGGATCTGTTGATTTTCTTTTACGAGTTTTTGTTTCTACGAGGTAGAGTTGTTAGCCTTACGGTCAACCCCCAACCTGGAGGGCCAGGAGATTGATTTTAGTCTAACCTCTACCCTTTAACCAATCCGGTATGAGTGACCCTACCAAGGGTACAATTAAGACTCCCACCAACATAGTTCGCAGGGTCATGCAAGCAGTGGTGACATGTAACGATGTACAAATATTTACAATACTTAAAGGGATTCTTTGAGAATTGTAATCGCTTTGTAATGTACGCAATTATTAGGTAATCATGTTAATATGATTATTTCATGTAATTCTATGCCTTTATTTCATTGGAATTATGTTTTATTAATCACTAATGACCCTGACAATATATCGAAAAAATAACTCTACTTTGGGCCCACCTTCACGATCCGTATAAGGCATGCTCATGAATATTCGGGACTGTCCATCAGTCTTCGATTAGCTACGCCGTGTTAATAGATGCAAGAAATACGTCATCAACAAGTGTGTATATGGAACATTGCGTATATGGATTAGCCACCGCCATGCGAATGAGTCGTGAACAATAAAATTATCAAAATGAAACGTGGACCAGCTACTGTTTATGTCACAGATTCAGCATCAGAAAAGAAAGAAAATATATGGAATAAGCGGATAATGAACATAGGGACAGTTCATGACAGGCGGATTGATCTAAAAGAAAAAACTCCATGCACGAAGCCGCCGATGGCGACGCCGATGACGTCATATTGAATGATTGGCATTGTTTTTGTTGGAATATAAAAACTATGGTACTATCATGTTCCTTTTTTACTAGGTACATCTGACTATATATTTTCAAGTGAAGTTTTAATGAAACGTTTGGATAACAGAAACTTACTGAAGCCGAGAAACATTCAATATGAAACCATTTTATCTGCACCATAAATCCAGCTGCTATTTCAGTAAGCGTTATAAATACATTATACATCACTAAAACGGTCCGCGGTATTGAAATAAAATAGGTGATTAGGTACTTTCCTATGCACATCAGGTTTACTTTTAGTTTGAAAAATGTAGATCTATAAAGAGCATAACATTATTGTCGACCAAATATTAAAATATATTGCATCAGTGTAAAAACATGTTTTATTTTGTACTGGGAGTACACTAATTATTTGTTCTGCCCATCGTTAAATTTTAGAGTAAACGATATTTAATTTGTTTCTGTCGAACTCCCGTTTCGATAACAAATAAAATGGCCATTGTATAATGGAAATAAAGTTATAAAATTACAAAACTTTAAAAGTAACGCATATTTTAAAACACTGTTTTCAGTCATCATTGGTGTATTTAGCTCAAGAAGATCCCTAAAACATTTTGAATGTTGTGGAACATTTACAGTTTATGAATTTTCAAAATTATTGTAAAAGCAACTTTGTCGACATCTTTTTATACACTACTCCCAGTATAGTTCACTTAACACAAACTTGTTTAAACAATTTTTGAAGAATATGCTGTAGAACACAATCCAATCATGATGAGCATAAGAAAACATAAATTGTATTATGTACTCCTACTTTGCAACATAATGACGGGATGTTGTGCATTTGGATGCACAAATCGATCGATTGCACAAATCCATTTGAAACGTAGTGATGTACATATTCCCAGCAGAAGCTTTTTGCGCAGATAACACCCAAATTATGCATAAACATGCAAGACATAAGTAGCAGAGAAAGTACTTATGGGAAATTATTACGTTTTGATACAGTACACCTCGAATGTATATTAGCTTACAAAGAATCCCTTTAAGTCGTTTTTTCAAGTAATCGGCATGTAACGAAGTACAATTTTAATAAAATAGTTTTACTTGTAACGAAGTAGTTTTATCAAAAGTAACAATACATTTTACATTGTTACTTTCGTTTACTTCGCCAAATATTTTCGTTACAATATTTCCGGGTCTAGTTGCCAGGGGGATCCTATCGCCGATTCACCGGCCAGGTCGTAATCGTATTTGCATACAAACCTCGCTTTGGATAGCGCGTCAACGCTGACCTCTATAAATAAGAGATCACCAAGCGGTAAGTCGTTTGGAATAATGTTTTGGATGGATGTTACTATTTATATATTTATGTTACGAAAATATTGCGTCTTAGTGCACTTTTAAGGTCCAACGAGCGACCCGGTTTGCATCAACATACGCTGCTGATGTATCGCTTATTGTAATGCACGGTAAACAGCGGCGCAGACTGGCGCAAACCGGGTCGCTCTCTTGGCCTCAAAATTTCGCTAAGACGCAATATTTTCGTAACACAAATATGCCTGGGATGATGTTGAATGGTGGATCGTAGGCACTGAGCTTTCAAATTTAGGCAAAAGTGTAGTTCTATCAACGAAATTGAGGTGGGCCCGGATACTAAGCAAGTGCCCAAGTTCGTAACTATACTGCTATTATCTGTGTTATAGGGCCATTTACTGGGCAAGACGACTATGGTCCCCTTATTAGTCCTTAATGTAAACAATGCGTTTTTCATTAACAAAATATCAAGAAACTTTTGTGAAATAGATCCCTATTGTACCTTCCTACTACTTATTTATTTCATGGTGTGCAACCACATTGTTGGACAAATTGGTTTTAGTGAAATACTTGCAATTTCCATAAGAGTAAACCTGGTGGCGATTAAACACTGCTATCGACGACTATCGTCCGGCGGTTATTATCTAGTGAAAGAGACGCTATTATTCCAAGTGTGGTTGGAAGGCACGGTATTCTCTTAAGGTAATATACCACGTCATACTTGTATTTAGTGGCAAAATCTCGCGAGGTTCAGGGGGACGATAGTCGTATATAAACAACAGTCGGCCACTATAATTACATAACTTCATCATGCAGTGACTGTTATTGGGTTAAGGTTCGTGTAGAGTAAAGTAGTTATTTTAGTCTCGCATTTGTTGTGCCTGCTGTAATCGTGAAATTAAAAGGTTGAATTGTACTTTTACTTTTACTCTTACTTCAAGTACTTTTGAAAGTTACTTTAACTTTTTACTCAGGTAGGTTTTTTTCAATGTACTTTTTCTTTTACTTAATTTTGAGGTGAGTTACTTGTACTTTTATTCAAGTACAAAATATATATTGAAAATGCTATTCACAAAAAGCGACCTAAAACCGAATTTGACAAATTACGAAGTTTCCAAGCATCCACAACAACGATCCGAATATACATGATACACAGCACGCATGCAAGTGTGTTGCGTTGATTGTATGGACGGCACCTTAGAGTCTCAGACGGACGGAAAACGAGTAAAGGGATAGGTGACTGTTAGATTATTCTAATTAAGTACAAACAAAATTATTGTAAACCGTTTACATATATCTGTCTTTTATAGTTATTTATGTGTACACATTCTACGCAGTACATCATAAATTTGTGAGCTAATGTTACTCATAAATTGATCACATGTCAGCATTAGGAGTAAACTTCAAAGAAATGTAGATCATCTACGACTAACTATGAAGACGATTACATAGAGCCGCATACAATCCACTAAATTATCCCTTCTGGAAAAGGAGCATGTTTCCTTCCAGTATTAGTATGACGTGTTGCGTACATCGTTTATGTTTTTGTAAGTTAATTTCCGTTGTTTTTATAGGGGAATACTGCCGATTCGCAAGCACCTCGGCCAGCCAAAAGAAGTGCGTCTTCCCCTGCAGATGTACTGACGGCTGCGACACCATCACCGGCGACTGTCTCAAAGGCGGACGATGTGATGACGGACCTCCGAGTGGCTACCGCTGGAACGGGCCAGGGTGTCAGATAGGTTAGTTACTGATCATCTTATATATATCTTATAAGTATCGTTACAGCCCCAATGACAGACCAGTGAGAGAAATAGAAAACACTGGTGTCCGGTCAAACCGAGTGGAACATGGGTTTCGCTGTTCTGCGAATGATATCAGTATTTTAGAATGCCGTGGGTGCAGCACTACGTGTCGTCGACGTGTCCTTCTTTATTAATGCAATCACAGGCACATTACCACCCACACGCCATGTTTATCCTTTCAGGAAATGTCGCATACCTCAAAATCGCAACTCAAAGTTCAGATCCGGACACCAGCTGGTCTGAAAAATTCCCCGCCGGAAGAGCCGTTGACGGGAGGACGGATCCACACATACAAAATAACCACTGCGCACATCCTGACGCTGCACACGGTCAACACGCCTGGTGGATGGTTGACTTAGAGGAAACATTCAACAACCACCGCGTGATCATTTACAACAGGGATGCACGTGAGCATAATTATTACTACACATATTGATGTTATCATGTGTGTTGGCTGATATTTTTGCAAGTTGCAGTAGTACTCCATACTAAACCAAAATACTTATATGTGTGTACATACATTTCAGAGGAAGATCGTCTCGATATGTTCAAGCTAAGCGTTGGCAACAGTTCACACAGAAACGAACACGCACAGTGCGCATATCACAGCGGCCGAGTGGCTGCCAGGGGCAAAGTCAACGAGTCCTGTACAGCCGTAGGACAATTCCTTAGTTTCAGACGTGAAGGCGAAAGACCCTATGTAACTGCATTGTGTGAAGTCGTTGTCATTGGCCACAAACATATATGTAAGTAGAAACGGTGCTGCGCTAATTTGGCAAAACAAACGTTAAAAATATATATAATACATGACCACACATTTGTATAGTATAGTCTATAGCTGTGAAAATAACGTCTGCCACGAGACAAATATGTTAGTGGAACAAGTGACTTCAAGAAATAATGATAATACAAGTAACCGAACACTGCTACATCATATTGACGGTTGTGGACACGGTACCGCAGGCGTCAGAAATACATTCCAACGTGCACAGATGTAATCATTGGCATGTATGTATAATATCAGTAAATTGCGGATTGCCCATTTTCAATCTGCATAGTCGGCTGTGTTAGGCAAAAACGTAAGTTCTTATATATCACGGTATCCAGTCATTAGGACTAATCAAATCGTTTTATACTTTACTCCCTGGCAGACTTGTTCAATTGAGCACCATCTTGACTTCTTTGAGAAGCATTCGAATTAAGTTTTGATTTGGACACACACGCACACACGCACGCACACACGCACAAACACACACACGTATACACACACGCACGCACACACGCACACACGCACGCGCCTACACACACACACACACAAACACACACACGGTAAGCCGCAATATAGCAATAAAGCACCCACAAACAAGCAGACAACATACGTTTTTGAAACGTTTTCTAATATATATGCACAGTATCTGATGAAAAGTTGCATACTACTACTACTACTAATAATAATAATAATAATAATTATTATTATTATTATTGTTATTATGAAAGGTAGCTACTATCCTAGCAACATCCGATGTCTTAGTTAATAAAAGTCACCTAGAACTAAATATGTTTGTTTTTGTCTCTCTGCCTGTCTGTTTGTCTGTCTGTCTTTTATAAACGTCTGCATTGTGGCATATATATATATATATATATATATATATATATATATATATATATATATATCTCTCTCTCTCTCTCTCTCTTTCTCTCTCTCTCTTTCTCTCACTCTCTTTCTATGTATACACACACACACACACACACACACACACACACACACACACACACACACACACACACACACACACACACACACACACACACACACACACACACACACACACACACACACACACACACACACACACACACACACACACACACACACACACACACACACACACACACACACATACACACACATATATATATATATGTATATGTATGCATATATATATATATATAAATATATATATATATATGTATATATATATGTATATATATATATATATACATATACATATATATGTATATATATACATATATATATATATACAGGTGCAAATCGGTCGCGCCAAAGTGCATTGATGCAATTACCGGAAGCAGATAGCACTTTACTCTACTTTGCAATTATAGCTAATTATGGACTTCTGCCATGTCTATAATTTAACTAGCGCATCGTTATGGTATATTTCATGGAATTATAATAAAGTTAATGTCTTTAGTAAAATGTATAGATGGTAGGTTTGCAGGTGCACAACATAAAATATGATATTCCACAGCATGCCAACATTGTCCGGCGGGAACTGGTTGCAATGACGTCATTGGATGTGACGCATGCGCCCCAGGCAAACAGCAGCCCGACTGCACAAAAGGTAGGTTGGATTGTTGTGAAATAAGTGCGATGAGAAAGTGTTTTAATAACTTGAGATTGATAGGCTTCAAGTACAGACGGTTCTACGTATGGTTGTGTACACTTATTGACCCACCCCACCCTTGCATACATTTATACTTTGTAATTATAATGTGATATAGCCTCCACCGACTCCTGTAATTCAACTTTCATATACGGACTGCACAACTGACATATAGGCGGATTTGATCAGTTAACATATTTGCACTTATAGTAAAATAAATTATTGATATAGCCGGGTGTTATTTCTTATTTACCATGTACCTTCACTTATTCTCTCGTATGTGTAGAGCAACACATTTGCAATATGAAAGATATTGTTTATGGCTCGAATATTCCATTAGACAGGAAGAAATCAACGTACTTTGGAGCAACTTTTGAAACATGACATCAGTTCGTGAACACGACCCGATGTAGTCGAGTTGAAGCGTCTCATGTGTTTCAACAATTGCTCATAAGTAGGTTTATTTCTTGCTGTTTGACAAATGTGCAGTGACATGTTCAGGTTGTTGTTTCGTTCTGTCTTTGTGGGTGGTCTGGTTAATGTTCCGGAACTAGGCCTTATTTCTGGTGTCTGTTGATCCACCCTCTTGTCTTTATCTCTTTTTCTCGGTGATACCGGTTTCAAGGAGGAGGCTTCCAATGTGCAGAGGCAGGCCGTCGCGAAGTGAGGCGCTGCAGTGGTTTTGTGTTTGTGTCGCTCTATGTTGAGAGATGTTGGTTGTGCTTAACATTCTTGTATTACCTCAGGAGCAACGTATAAGCTGTAGAGAGATATTAGCAAGCATAAACAACTTAAGGCTGCTGTTTGCCGGCGTGGATCTTGCATGGCAGGTTGAAGAGGGTCGGGACAAGGATCGAATCATGTGGTAGTCAATGTTGCAAGGTCCGTGTGGAATTCCACTGTTGGCTGAATGGGCTTGTAAGTAGAGCACGTTGGCATGGATGGAAAGAGGGGTACCGCGGCGCCAGACTGTGTATTACCCGGATGAGAGGCCAACAAACGCCAATCCAATTCAATGATAACAAACAAACAATATTTTTCTAGTTATTTTGTACAGTTTCTTGTACCTTAAATTGCTACAAACAGTAACATCGTTGACACCTGGAATTTGCAAACATTGAATAAATGACATTCTTCCTTACTCCTTCCCACATCTCCAATACCACGTCATGTTGACTCTCTCTACATGTTGTACTCTCCTGCAGATTGTGAGAGCAAGACTTACGGAGTGAACTGTAGAGAGGAATGTGGACAATGCAAAAACGAAGAACCATGTGGTATTAAAAAAGGATTCTGCACCAAGGGCTGCGAGACGTGGTACACTTCTGATCTTTGCAAATTATTCATACATAAGTAAAACTCACATTGATAAAGGCGTCAAATGCAAACGAAAATATGTACATCTCCCCTCATAACTGCATCATATAATCAAACATGACCACGCCAACAATAAACAATTGTTTATGAAAGAAATGATAGAAGTAACACTGTTTTTTAATATGATAATCATCTGATCGTCGCTTGTTCTAGTTTTTTGTTTTGTTTTTATACGTAAACATGTACACAATTGTTCAACAATGTATAATTAACACGTTAATTTGTGTGCCGAGCGGCATGCATGCGTCCGTGTGGGTGGGCGGTGGGTGGATGTGTGATTCCTTTTTGATAATAGTTGTTTTTTTGCTTTCTAAAAGTTGACACATACTTTTTTTTATGATGGTATGGCAAATGTAACCTCAGGTAAGCATATTCCATGTATGCCTATATATACAGAGAGAGAGAAACAGAGAGGAGAGAGGAGAGAGGAGACGAGAGAGGAGAGAGAGGAGAAGAGGAGAGAGAGACAGTGAGAGAGAGAGAGAGAGAGTGTGTGAGAGAGGAGAGAGCAAGAGAGAGGAGAGAGAGACAGAGTGAGAGAGAGAGAGGGTGAGAGAGAGAGAGAGGAGAGAGAGAGAGAGAGAGAGAGAGAGAGAGAGAGAGAGAGAGAGAGAGAGAGAGAGAGAGAGAGAGAGAGAAGAGAGAGAGAGAGAGAGAGAGAGAGAGAGAGAGAGAGAGAGAGAGAGAGAGAGAGAGAGAGAGAGAGAGAGAGAGAGAGAGAGAGAGAGAGAGAGAGAGAGAGAGAGAGAGAGAGAGAGAGAGAGAGAGAGAGAGAGAGAGAGGAGAGATTGTGCCATTTGATACATGTTCTATATCAACAGAATAGTCTGAAATAACGTGATAGCACCTTGTTTGCGATTTCAGATATATATATGGCATACGATTAACATTGGTGAAGGCTTATTCCGTACACTATCTTTTAAAAATAGTATTCTTGTTACTCCAGGAAATCCTTATTTCGAAACAACCAACAAGCCGTCAGTTCAAGACATCACTAGTTCATCTATGGTAATGAGTTGGCCAAAAGCCAAAGATATCACGCCAGGGTTGGAGAGTCACTATTACTACATCATGTGGCTTGCACGTAGAGGAGGGAGGTTTAATAACGTCTCGCACGAACAAGAAACAACAGGCTTGAACTCGTTACAGTCACACGTTACCGGACTTTCATTCAACACGAACTATTCCGTCAAAATTGAACCGTTTCGGCATCAGAAAGGGATGAGACAAAGTGGAGCAACAACAGAAGTCGTTTTTTTTTAAACTAGTTGCATAGGTAGGTGCATATTATGAGGATGATGTCAATTTAATATTCAAGTACGTGTATTCAAGCTTAACCGTGTGTTATACAATTTAAACATTATTAATAAATGTAATGTTCGAAAAAGATAATATTTAAGAAAGAGTCATACAGCTGCGTGACTCTAGTACTACAATACTCAAAGCAGTTACTTATACCTTCTTCATATTTCATGAATGGCTACTGACAAATATACCATTGTAAGCCATGTGTGAAAATACATTACAATGATATCCATTGCACATCAACAGTGTGGCCACGAAATACACATTGCCGATGGTAACGAACATGAAATCACGTTCTGAGCGTTATTTGAAAATGTCAAAGAAACGATGGATATATTTTGTTGTTGGTCTAACGGATCGCCAGACATTTGTCTACATTATAGTTATACTTTTCTTACTATATAACAATAATAGCCGATAATGTTCCATCGAAGGATAATAGTGATTAATGATTAGTGCTTATGAATGTTTATAAACTTTAATTGTTATACGTATCTCCATATCATAATTATCTTTTAGAAACCTGTATGAAAAATAGTTACTCAAAGATAAGATGCTTTGTTTTGCGTCCAAACTCCTAAGTCATAGCATAGTATAAGACTAACCATTGCAGGCTTAATGTTATAAGTCATGATATAATAATGCCGTTTTATAAAGTGACAGCATGAATTAAATAATAGCCCAGATATCTACGAATCAACGTGTCATTTAATTATGATCATGCAATAACATAATAATGTAGCCATAATGATGTTATAGAACTACTTTAATAACGCAGATCTAATCGCTTTCAGCTCCGGAATCTCCGACGATTGAGAATGTAACAACGACAACTCAGAACGGATCGGTTGGTGCTAGTATCGTCGTTACTTGGAAGGTTGGTGTTCATACGCCTAACTTTATAGTGTACTGCAGTCGTCTACATAGAAGTAAACAGTAGACGTATTTATTTGTTTTGTTACTCTTACGTATCTTGCTCCACTTTGTGCATTCTCTCAACTCAATCTGTTCCTCTTTGGTGGAAAAGCTTCCAGCAACAGTTTGGTTGCAGGGGTGCCGGAGCGAGTGCAGGAATTACACAAACCGTCCATGGGGCTCAACCCAGATTTCTGGTAAGGTTTACTTCCTTCAACACAGCAATCGCTAGCTGTCTGTGTGTGGAACACGGGTCAGTGACAGCGGCAGAGTGTGTCTATATGTCATCAAGCCTAGGCCATGCGCCCTGCACTTGACGGGTTCCACGCCACCCCGAGATCCTAAGTCCATTCATCTCGCGGTGATTATTATCTGTCAATTACCTCGAGGAGATTACTATGACAGTCTGGTGTTAGGAAAGGCTGTAGAGACACATACGGCTTACACCCTCAACTTAGCCACTACCATGCCTGACGTATAACCAAAACGGGAGCTGCCCGCAATTTGCATAAGCAGCATCATCCAACGCTCCATACGTACACTACATGTATTCATTTACAGAGGCTGATTAACAGCGGGTGTGATCAACTGATAGCCGTAGGTGTATCATACAGACTTCATACACCAAACAATGACCAGTGGTCATATAAGAAGGCAAAACAAGTGACTAGTACGTACATGGCAATAACTGACCTCACTTCTGACATCTACGAAGTAAAAGTGAAAGCTACAAACAACGAGGGTGTCACCTCTACCAGCAAAAGCGTCATCGCGAATCTGTTAACAGGTGGGTTACTACTATCGTTACAGATACCATAATGTTAAGGAATGCAACACCTCCCCGAGATAATCCAACCCCCACCTAAGTATGCGTGCATGTATATATATATCACATAACACCAAAATGTAAAAAGTATATGTAAAGACCATTTAAGCATACTCAACATGTTTTGTAATGGGCAGACACATGATGCCACAATTATTGAAGGAATAAATGTGTTCAATGCATAAAGGATTGAAAATCATAAAAGATTTTCCAAATCAAGGGGATACATATACAATATAAGAGACGCGATTTTCATAGTTTGAATTGTTCGGTACTTGTCCCCGACAATGGTTTCGTTACAGTGCGCTAACGGTCATTTATAGGTCCTAGAAAAACCAGCATGATGACGTCAGGAAGAAATGGCGCCGCTGTCGCTGCCGGAGTGTCAGTCAGCGTCATTGTCACCATTGCTGTCATTTGCGTGGTCATTTTCATCGTTCTCAGGTAATTTGTAATTGTTATCATTTAACTGAAACCATTTTATAGTTATGTTTTGATCGAAGTAATTATTATCATGCCAGATCGTGTCCTTCAGATGAGCACCTGACATGTAAATGCGTGGGGTACTACTAGCAATGTTAAGTTTCTGCTGAGAGACGTGTGTGACATTTGGCGCAATAGTTTTGTTGTTTATTTGATTAACTGTGTATTTATATGTTATATACGTCGCAACATTCATGTTGTGTCTGGAATATGTTCCCTAAATACTCTGAACATTATTTGCAGGTGTAACTTATATATAAAGAGGGCTTACTGATGAATTTCGCTTCACCTGAAGTAGTTACAAATTAATTGTTATGCACTGCACTTAGTTGTAGTATAGATTATATTAAAGTTGCTTTTAAACGTGTTCTTGTGATGATACTTTGAATTATACATGTATGTATGTATATATATATATATATATATATTCATACATGTACAATTCAAGGTATCACACACATATATATATATATATATATACATATATATATATATATATATATATATATATATTGAACGTGTTTTACATTCAGACGTAGGCGTGCAGGACAAAACAAAAGTGAAACTACTAACACCACGATTAGCTTCTCAACGGGAATACAACAAGGTACGTGTGGATACACAATTACTCTCCCGTCATTGCCTAAATACGTCCATAATGATGTTGATAAAATAACCTTCACTTTAACTATAATCACAACATGCTGCAGTTAGTCATCTACAAAATGATATCAACCTTTATGCAGACGACGGTGAGGAGAACGCTGGGTTTGAGACAGGCCTGGCGGCAGGAGACGAGACAAACCGGGCGGCAGGAGACGGGGACAGTGCCGAGGTGACGGAGCAGAAGAAGAGCGCCGGGCCTGAGTACGTCAACACGCAGGAGGTGACCCGGGGCGTCGCTGTCACTAACATCGCCGCTTACGTCGAAGTCAAGAGACGTCAGGACGGCTTCAGGAGCGAGTTCCAGGTTCGAGAGCACAATTTATCATTACGTTCTCGTTGACAAGATAAACTCCCATTGACCGTAATATTTTCAGTCGTTACACATTTGTTCATTCACTTGTCATTTGACCGGGCCGGTCGTCGGGATGCACACCTGTAGGCTTCCGCAAATATTATCTCCCGAGGTTCCAGATCTCTCTATTAATAGCTAACGTAATTCTACAATAACTGTTATATTTTAAAGTCAACGTTGAAAACAAATTATCCAATACTCGCTCTTCCGTCAAGTTGAACATATATATTGCAGGTACTAAAGTCTGGCATTCGAGCAAATTGTACAGCAGCAAAGAAACCACAGAACAAAAACAAAAACCGATTCCAAGATATCATTGCATGTAAGTATATGTAATTTAAATATCTTAGGCTAACACAATTTTAGTAGTTTATGAACACTTTCATTAGTATTATAATTCATTGTCAAGTACATTTATATTGGAATTGTTGCTGATTACCGCAATATTTTTAATTGTTCTAAATGTTTATTGTTAAAACAGTACTGTATAATGCTGGCGTGGCGATAATCTGGTACTATCGCTTTCAAATGCATGTTCTATGTGACAATTTCTTTCGGGCGTAAAACATTGAAAATCTCACTGTTATGAAACGTAAATTTCGCTTTAGCAAACCTTCGTTTCTTCCTAGATGATCACACGCGTGTCGTCCTTTCGGTAGACCAGAAACAGTGTAACTACATCAACGCAAACTATATTACGGTCAGTATTTATCATCGCAAAAGTGTAATTATTAACTGACAATGTTACAGTACATGAAACATAAGTAATAGTGATAATATAAATCATGAAATACGATAACTGATAAACGTTCATAAAGGTACATATTATAGCATAAATACCAACGACTAAACAATAAGGCAGCAATATAATGCTGTACTCTTCTAAAACAAATACTTCAATGATAGTATCTTTGTTAAATTTGTTCTCTTACAAATCAAGGGGAATGGTCTAGAAAGAAACACTATTCTTGACAACGATTACTAGAATAATTAAATGGACGCAAACGACGTGACAGTTGTATGAGCCTATTGAAAAGCCTAGGACAACAACCAGTACAAATATATACTTAATACAGCCGTAACTAAAATTCTACCATCCAAAGCAAACGTCGAGAATATGTATATGCCGTTAACTATAACAATTACAGCAAGTATTGTAAAAAGTAAACGAACAGATCCCAGTACGGTCGGACCGCTAGAAGACAGTCCTGGAAATAACATCAGACTGATGGCGGAATTGAGAACCTAAATATGCACTTCGGTGTCATGCTGACCAGACAGGATACACACCCTACTAGTTTACTACCAGTACCAGACGACATATTTCGGGGTATGGGCAACATCAGATTATTTGAGGCACATTATTTGGACAAAGAAATAAAACCGAAAGGTACTACATCACCTAGAATGGATGAGATTGCAGAAAACATTACAAGGGAAGCAATGAAGCATATATCCACACACCACTTGTTAAAATGTTGGATTTTTCACTGATAATGGAATGGTTCCTTCTGAATTAAAAGAAGCAAATGTAGGCTGTTATTTAAATATGGTTTAAGAAACAAGTAGGATAATTACAGACGTGTGGTTTGTACATTATTAGAAAGGTTACATTAAATACCATTATTGGATGTACGATCGTTTGCGATGTGTTCGTAGCTTGTAAATTGCACGAAACAATACCTCATGAATGTTAAATCAGATGAAGATTTTAATAAGTACAGTAGGCATTATACAGTAAACTATTTAATTTAAAATAACTTCCTTTTTCAGGGTTACAACAACAAGAAGCATGCATACATCGCATGTCAAGGTAATATATCTCAGTTAGGGTGCAGAAGCTAGATTGATAAAGATAAAGAGCGAGAACTGTGTTGCAGTGATAGCGTAAAATAAATATCAAAGGTAATGGAAGAAATGGCCTATTATTAGTAGGAAGAGGGAAACGTTTAGAAATTGCCCAATCTTTATCTCGCCATGTTATGTTTAAACGTGCAAACTGGTTACATGGGGCGTGAGTTATATGTATCAAATCGTAACAACTGCTGACGACAAGACAGACAATTCACCGTACCACTTAACATGACAGTTGGGGTATTTCGTCCAATTACCTGCGTTTGACACAATTTGTTTATGTTTCATCTACTTCTGAATTTATATTTATACACAATTCTATTTCGAAAGGTCCACGCGACACAACCATAGAAGACATGTGGAGAATGGTTTGGCAGGTGAAGTCTAACACGATTGTGATGCTGGCGAACCTCACAGAGAATGGCAATGTATGACTTCATTAGTACGGTCTGTTAGATTCGCACAACAACCATTGCAGCTCAATATGTTATTGCAATGACGTTATATCATGGTAATTGAAGTAGCGCTTGCGGTATTGCAGTTGATATAGTATGAGGACAAGTTGAGCATAATCAATAAACTATGCCAACTGTGTGCTGAACGAATATTCCAACGTCCTTGGTTTTGCAGTAAAATAGGTTTTCATATATTTGTTATATAATTATTTGTGCTAAGTGTAATGTTTATACTGTTTTCGCTTTCTTCCACGTGTCACGGATTAGCGAGGTCTCCGTACACTAGATGGCTCAGTCTAGTAGGGTTCTTATATATCAAGGTCAACGCATATGAGAAAGAACGGTTATCGTGAACAAGCAACAAAGAACGAGGAAAATTTAATAAACTTTATTACAAGATAATCCTTTTTGTAAATACCTCGATTAACAAAATAAACAGAATATGAAATCCCGTAACCAAATCTTAATAGAACATGATAAACAATAACACTGAATCTTTCGATTATCAAATCCCACTTCCGTTCTAATGTGGATTATACCGCTACACGACCATACACTAGGCGCCAAGTGTTATCTAAGAATAACTCCCATAATATAAATACACTGAATAAGCTAGTCATCGCGGACTCTCATTACAGTAATCTGTTACAACACACACACACACACACACACACACACACACACACACACACACACACACACACACACACACACACACACACACACACACACACACACACACACACACACACACACACACACACACACACACACACACACACACACACACACACACACACACACACACACACACACACACACACACACACACACACACACACACACACACACACACACACACACACACACACACACACTATAATACAATTAGAACGGTGTATCTCGGCCGCACGAGTGATGATGCCGGGCAATTGACGATTGCCGTCGTACGCCGCGAATTCTTGAGTCGCGTCCGTTCAATGATCGCACGGTCGCAAACGATTGCGAAGTTAGTTGAATACGTTCAACTGAAAGACGAAGCCGGGCAGTAGACGCTTACCGCCGGCCGCTACGAATTCGATCGAGAGGTCTTGCCCTGTCGCAAACGATCGAGAAGTCGGATGAACGGGTTCGCGCGAATGACGACGCCTGGCAGTATACGTTTACCGCCGGCCGCTACGAGTCGCATTTGGTCAAGCTTTCTGACGATGTCGCTGTGAGACCGCTGTTCGAGGATGGACGGAGCAGGGTGAACGCGTCGCGATTATCGCTCATCGACGCAAATACGTTGGGGCCGACCGGAACGTTGTCTCAATATACCGCTGACGTGGCGGCATGGCTTCTTCGAAGCTCGAATAGTCACTCTGGACACTGAATATTACACACACACAAAAGCTTGGGAACGTAACCCACGTTAACGATTCCCACTACGCTTCATGACTTGACTTGCCATTCTCTTGGCAGCAGGGCAACCTGTCTCGTTCAACCCGGATCTTTCCCAGTCCTTCGCCAGCGCCCAGATGGCGAAATGCGTACAACAGACGTTTATATAAGCGGACCTAATTACACATCATATGACAGGTTTCCATCATTTCTAGTGGCTAATGCAATATACAGTTCAAACTAGGCATTGTGTAACACCCTCTAAGATTACAGTGAAACCACCTGCTTGCCTAGAAACGCTAGCAACAGAATACCACGCCCCACTGAGCGCATCTGCAACCGAGTTGCTGTAATTACGTAACTAAGGCGGTTGGTTAACAATATGTCTATCTACTGGCTTGACCTTCCTCATTTATAAAATTAAACCTCAAGAAGGTAGATTTAAACATCCAGAAATAGCAGAAATGCTACACCATGCCATTTTGCTGTACTGTGCAGCACCATAACATATAAATGTATAAATATGGCGCTAAAGAAGTTAATAAACAGCAACATATACATTTAATTGGATGACTAGACAAGAGGACGTGTATAATTATGATAAAGATGTTTAAGGTAGATGTTATCCTTTTCCCATTCTTGATAGCAGTGCATCGCGCATTTGAGTGTAATTTGCATCAGTCGCCAACACTACTCTTGTTAACAGAATTTACTCCTCAGCCATTTCTATGAATCTCTATTTTCTACATCTGCACTTCGTGTTATATTTCCACCTTAGATTGTGTCTTCCTCTTCTGCCACCTTGTTAATTCTACAAGTTAATATTGCTGATTTATTTTCTTTCGTTCTCGGTATGTGAAACTTGTGTAGCGACCTGGTTTTTACATGCAATCATTTTCAGGTTTCTGCTCCATCCAATCGCAATCCGTTGAAAAGAACTGGTAGTTTCGTCTACGTTTTGGTATTTAGTTGTTATAAAGCATATTCTATGGCCACGCACATTGCATTGTGCTGTATCGCTTATAAAGCTGTGTTCTAACTTCTTTTACTGTTAATCGAAATCCTTGCCACACATTTCTGATTATGTTGGTAGGAAAAATGCTGTCAGTACTGGCCGGAGAAGAACGGCAGGCGGTCATGGGGACACTTTACAACGGAGAGCGTCAGCGAAGAAAAGGTCGCAGATTACGTCATTAGGCAATTCTCGCTGCGGAATGAGGTCCGTTGTGTAGACTAGACAATGATTGTTGTGCGTAGATTAGTTGGTGGGATGTTATTGTCTGTGTGTAGATAAGTTTATGTATAAGAAGTTGCATTAGGTATATATGTGACATTGCTAGTAATCTGAACATATTAGTTAGTAGTAATATTATTCAGTAGCTAAGTGTATATTAGTAAATATATACAGAGTATATTACAAGATATTTAATAGGATACGGCTCCAACATACGTGCGTGAATTAGGATGAAATAGAAAACTCCCGGTTTCAATACATGGATATGGCTATACACATACTATTTTACGTATAATGTAAACTAGACGGTACAAGATCATATACAGAAAAAACAATGCGCCTTTCTTAATATGTAGCTATTCAAGAAGCCACATAATATATACAATTTCCTAACAAATTACCTCGAGAGATGTGCATCTATAGCCGGTGATCTTGCTCGTGTTGCGCTCATCCAAGTGGACTTATGGTTTCTCGGTACCGTATTATAGAAGACGAGCGAGGTGAGACGTATTCGTCAGTTGCACTTCACGAGTTGGCCGGACAGAGGCACCCCGCAGTATGCTTACCCTCTCCTCGCCTTCCGCCGTAAGGTGCACAGCTTCGACAGAGCGATACGAGGCCCACTCGTCGTTCACTGCAGGTAAATGCGGGTGTTCAACTACCTCAATTGAAGGGGCATGCCCATTAATGAGGTGGGACATATATGACTACTAACTTAATACAAACTTAATCTCTCTTCACACTGTCTCTCCATCTTAAGTTATCCGTTCGTTCTACCGTCATCCAAGCCAAATGATGACTATGATGTTTGTCCGCAGTGCGGGTGTTGGGCGGACTGGGACTTTCATGGCTATCGACATCCTCATTCAGCAAGCCGCGGCCGAGGGCAAAGTTGATGTCTTCCAATGCATCAACCAGCTCAGGACTCAACGAATGAACATGGTTCAGACGCTGGTGAGAGAAGTCAGTCATCTATTAATCCAGTTGTGTACAATGTCGCTCGTAACAGGTGCAACTGTAAGAACCTTAGAGTGGTGGTGTTTATGTGGTAGGGAAGGCAATGAAAGGAAAGGGAAGAGAGTTGTATAGACGAATGATTAGGTAAATTTATGCAAAACAAGAAGTGATATACTGTCTGGAAGTAGGGAATGATTTGGCAAAGGAATGTATAATTTGGAAAGGGCGATTTTGTGTAGACAACAATGAGTAATATGCGAAGATTGCGGAGCAGCAGGGCAAGAACCGAAGATGGAAGAGGCTGGTGGAATAAACAAATCAGCAATGGTGACTGAGGGAACGTAGGTGGGAATGAAGTATCCAATGGAAAGGAAAGAGGCTGGAGTAGATTTGACATCTCCTTTTAGTTTGTGTGTTAATATACAAATCTATAACAGGCTCTTGTTGTACAACACAAAATAATTAGGAATAACAACGTAACTGGAACTGACTTAGACTTAGCGGATGTCGCGTCTATAGACGCAAGAGACAGTCAAAGTGCTTCACCCGTATCTGTTTGTAACCAGGACATTTTACGTCGCCAAACAGTAGATCACGGTCGCCTTCCTGACGTCAGTTCATTTCCGATTGTATTCTGCATCTTTGACCGGTGTCCAGTATTGTACTTGATGAGCAGGTCAACCGGGTGGGACTTCATGACATGATTCAGTCGGTTCATGTGATTTTTTGCAAATAAATGAGGATAGAGGTTTCCTGATCGTATTCGGACCTCTGCGTTCGTCACATGGCCGCTCCAGTGAATGCCCATGATCTTGTATAAGCATTTAGTGTCGAATGCGACTATTTTGTTTTCTTAGCTTATTTTAGTTACTATGATTCGTATCTATGTAGTAGGGTTGGAATTTAGTATAATTTAATTTACTCATGACCTATCGTGTCTTAACAGTCGTGCCGTGTACTTTGTTTCGGTTGAGGTGTACATTTCAGTGACTGAAACGACTGTTCTGTGTTTGCCAGGAGCAGTATGTGTTCGTCTATCAGGCCATGATCGAGTCGAGTCAAACCACAATCGTGCCGTGTTCCACTCTCAGACAGACGTTTGACGAACTGTGCAGAAGCCGTCAAATCGAACAACAATTTGAGGTTTGTTGTATATTTAAGTTTAATTTTTTTGTATGTCTACATACCTAACACATATATAAACTATATATTTGTTAATGTTTGATAACACATTTGCTGTATCTAATTTGTTTGTCCAACAGGCGACATGAATTGAACACATTCACATAAAGTGCGGTGGAGATTACTTATTTGTGAACGTAGCATGTTTTGGAAAGTAAAGTGTTAAAAGCAATGTAAATTCAGATTTGAGAATTTCTTTCTTTTATTATTTACATGAATTTTTATATATCCGTCAATGCGTTGCTTCAGCGCGACAGTTCCAAGAAATTCAAATTGATGTATTTTACACTAATACTGTTTCCTCCGCAGCGACTGAGCGCACTGAAGCCACTTGCTAGGAAGGTCAAGTGCGCTGCTCTTGAACCAAACAACGTCAGCAAGAACCGCAACGTTGACATTATCCCCGGTTAGCTGTCATTTGAACATCGTTTACTGTCTAGTAATATAACTTCAACTTCTTCTCGATCCCCGGTCTCCCAGGGGTCGCATCAATAAGTCTGTTCCGTCTTCTTGATGATACTTTTCTACTGCAATTGTCTCCCAATTTCGAACGTTCATTCCTGCCCTGTTGAGATATCTCTTGACACTAGTTTGCCTTCTTTAATTCGCTCTTCCTCCTCCTCTTCCACCACGTCTTGTGTTTTCTATAATCTTCCTGTAATTTACTTCTGTCTTTTTTTCTGTACATACCTTGCCTGTGGCAATCTGCTCCCAACTACGTTTGTTTTCTGGCATTTCTTCACTCCCGTATCTTCTGTCATTTCCCACAATAACATAGTAGTTTGTATTGTAAATGTTTTGAATATCGTTATTCTTATTATTTGACATAATGTGGGATGATCAGTATATAGCTTAAGCACAGTTACTCTTATTGGTTTACGTATCACTACGGTTATTTGTAAATAACAACATAAATCGCAATGTCTGCTACTTTACATCAGTACTCATTGTATCGTACATGAAATATTCCAGCTGTATAAAACAGATCACCCGTGACAGTTTATAAACGATGTAATAATATATAATGAAACAATTTCACTTATATGAACTGCCAATCTGTATTTAAAGTCATCTGTGATTGTGTGACGATGATTTGGATATGCAGCTTCCACGACGTGTGATGATTATAATTTAGTCTTACACAATACATACTCTCCCGTGTCTTTGGCACTGCTCACCATTGTGACCGAATGCTTTTCTCCTACTTAGATGATCAACACCGACCCTACCTCCTGACTTCTTGGACGGGAAGGACCAACTACATCAACGCAGTCTTTGTGCATGTAAGTGTCAACAGAAAGGTACAAGCTTGCGCTAAAACGCTGATTATTTGTCTAACTATATATGCGAAACATATGTAGAGGTCAGCTTCTGTCTCGAGAGACAATGCTTGTTGTAGCTGCATCAAGTAGATTGACTTGGATTTCTGGCATTACGTCTCGCACGCTTGGTTTCCTGGTTTATCTGGTATGCTTCGATGTCATTTGCTTCCCCAGCAGTGAGACAGGCTCGCCAGATGACTCTGTCAAAAATATATGTTGAAAGAATGGTGCAGCTAATGCCAGGGCAGCAACAAAGTGTTCCTGGTTAGCCCTTGTGACTCGATGTTGCATGGAGAGCCGGAGTGTGCGCAGGGAGGACACAAACCGCCTATGGATCCCAAACCAGATTTTCTGTCAGGGTTTACTCCCTTAGCTTTTGCGAAACATAACAGTTACATAAACGTGTAGCCACGTGTCTGTTTGGACATCCACGCGTCATCATACCTATGTTCTCGATAATGAATCTCTATCCCCGTCCATTATCCACAGTGTTGCATATTTTGCGGGAGAGGTCGACAAGTTAATATGTATTCAGTATGAGCTAAAGACTGTTCGGCTGACTGAGTCCAGCAATGAGTAATCAAGCCAATGGTGGCGCCGTCTTTGATACACTCTTATAATTATTTGCTTGATCATAATAACAACAACAATTAAACTTACCCGACAGGGTTACAAGGACCGCAACGCCTTCATTGTCACCCAGTCACCGATGGCATCTACAGTTGTCGACTTGTGGAGAATGCTGGCTGATCACGAATCCCGCACCGTCGTTATGCTGGAGGACTGTGACGTCATCGATGACGTACGTACACGGCTACTGGTACCACCGCCTGTTGACCAGTTCGGTTCGTCTAACGTTCAGAGCACAGCACGTAGACGTAGGGACCAAAGCAGCAAAGTGGCAACAACAGCAACTCATTGTGCATATCGTTACTTCCATCATTGCAGAACGTATTGTACCTGTGTATAGTCATAAGTTACATTAGTAAGGCTGGCCTGTCATAGCAGTATAAACATGGGAATCTGAATAAGTATAATACAATTACCTCTGACGTGAACCAACTCTTGAGTTGGCGTGTTTTTTGTATAGCACTGCGCCATCTACTGGCCGACGAAGGAAGGAACAACGCAGCAGTTCGGTCCATTCCAAGTTCAACTCGTGCAAACAGTCGTCAGTGCAACGTCCAACATCACAGTGCGAGAGTTCAAACTGACCAAGTCGGCAAGGGTAAGTGACTTCTTTACACATGACACGATCTCAGATGTAATTGTAAGTTATTGGACCTTTGTTTCCAGAACAGTTGATACAGGTGTATCATGCATAACAGTCATATATGTATCTATCTAAATTCACAAACATTGCTATTTCTCTTGAAAATAAGAGTACCTAGGATATCGAATATATAATACATAATGGTGTAGATATATTTATACCTTTGTCGTATTTTAATTTAGGTACATAATATTGGAATAAAGCTATTAGCTGGAATAAAATTATAACAAATAATACTGTCTTACCAATTTAAGTTGTTGCTTATAAATTTGTTTTTCAATATCTGCAATATTATGTGTTTTTAACGATTTCCTTTGGGTCAGCAACATTTCAATATTGCAATAATAAAAATGCACCATTTCTTGTAAAATCCAATCCAAAATTTAAGATGATTGATAGTATTCCAAAATCTGCTTGCATTTACTCTTCAGAACAAAGAGACCGCGACTGTCCTGAAACAGTTTCACCTGACGGGAGTGTGGAGCAAGGGGGCGTCGTTGCCTAGCAACAAGACGGTCGTCCTAGAGCTGCTGGGTCTGGTGGAGAAATGGCAACAAATGAGTGGAAACGGACCAGTTACTGTCCACTGCTCGTGAATTATTCGTTCCTATGCCATCATTGTGAATCAGAATATCTGTATTGACCACATGAAAACACACACGCACACGCACACGCGCACTCACACACACACACACATACACACACACACACACACACATACATACATATATACCATCTATGTGTCTATACTAATATTCGGAAGTTTTGCGACGGCAATACCTTGACGTAATGGAAACAATAATGTAATTGTGCGCGGCAGTGCAATAACAAGTCCATGTCCATCCCCAAAAGTAATTATCTTCGAAAACGGTCACTAGATGTATCTGTTGTATGCTCATTTTCATCAGAGAGGAATGTACGCGTGTATTACATTGAAATCATTGTTCCACTGCATTATCATTGTCAATCGTCAACCACGATTTTCCCAGCTTCACTCCACTAACACTTTGAGGGCTACTGCATTGATATATATAAATGACGCTTTCACCGCGACTCTGGTCGAGCTATTGTCGTGCTCGAACCAATGTACACTGCACTGGCTAGCTCAAGCATAACAACGAACCTCTTCATACATTCATTACATGCTTCCCAGAAAAGTCGAGATTGTGTTCGATTGAACAGGTCTGCCAGGGAGTAAAGTGTAAAACGCTTTGAGCAGTCCTGAAGACTGGATCAATATAGATCAATCCTTTACGGAGCTTGGGGGAATACGTATTATTGACAAAGATACGTGTAGACGATAGCGGCTAGTGTAGTGGTTAGCACACCCGCCTGGCATGCCACCGCTCTGAGTCCGAAACCCGGAACGGGCAGGCATGATACTTAGTGTAAAAACCTGCCAGCATATAAAGGTCAGTTTTGCGATAATGTTGTCAAAAAGGCTGACTAGTTGAATGAGACCTCACAAGACAATTACATTGTAACCACAATAATCCAGACTAGTCAGTTAATAGAACGTTGCCGAGCGCTGGAAACAACTAGAACTAGAACTATTAAAAGATCATAATGTTCTGCTGACATAACGCTGAACAGGGGTGAGTTCCATGTAGTTGGGGCAGCAAGCGAGAAAGTCGAGTGCCCAGGTCTGGCATAATTCTAGAGCAGTAAATATACTATTGGAACAATCTAGAATTTCATGACGCAGTGGCTGTTAATGTAAATATGCACGTTTCTTGGGTGATAAATGTTTGATAGATAACAGTACATATTTCGATATCGCGCAGCGAGCCAAAGCCGCGCTGATCTATACTTTTATGACCGCTGTTATTCTCCACCCACCGACAGGGACGGAGCGAGTCGCTGTGGACTGGCCTGTGCGGCCGGCTACGTGCTGGAACATCTCAAGGTGGAACAAGAGGTCGACGTCTTCCACGCTGTTCAACACATCCGCACCACCCGACCGCAGCTCGTCACAGACCGGGTCAGTAGTTGACAACGTGGGTGTCGCGATGTCGTTGTTGACATGGTTGAGAGCGAGGTACCACATTGAGACAGCGTCGGTCTCATGCTTTTGTTGACAACGTGGGTGTCGCGATGTCGTTGTTGACATGGTTGAGAGCGAGGTACCACATTGAGACAGCGTCGGTCTCATGCTTTTGTTGACAACGTGGGTGTCGCGATGTCGTTGTTGACATGGTTGAGAGCGAGGTACCACATTGAGACAGCGTCGGTCTCATGCTTTTGTTGACAACGTGGGTGTCGCGATGTCGTTGTTGACATGGGTGAGAGCGAGGTACCACATTGAGACAGCGTCGGTCTCATGCTTTAGTTGACAACGTGGGTGTCGCGATGTCGTTGTTGACATGGTTGAGAGCGAGGTACCACATTGAGACAGCGTCGGTCTCATGCTTTAGTTGACAACGTGGGTGTCGCGATGTCGTTGTTGACATGGTTGAGAGCGAGGTACCACATTGAGACAGCGTCGGTCTCATGCTTTAGTTGACAACGTGGGTGTCGCGATGTCGTTGTTGACATGGGTGAGAGCGAGGTACCACATTGAGACAGCGTCGGTCTCATGCTTTAGTTGACAACGTGGGTGTCGCGATGTCGTTGTTGACATGGTTGAGAGCGAGGTACCACATTGAGACAGCGTCGGTCTCATGCTTTTGTTCGAGACCTGAACAAATTATTTCAATGTGCAACACATCGAACGTCATATTAGGTTGGGTGGAAACATCGGATGAAGTACGTTTGTGTTTTGGTGGTAGGCCGGTTGAATAATCTCAAAAGAATCAATGTTAGTGAAACAACTGGGTTGTATAAGCATGGCGTACGGTTATAAGTACGGGCCGTGCATTTAGGCCAGTCATCATCATCATTATAATCGGGTGCCGTGTCTGCTGCTGGCGTGTGTATTTATGACCTTCCATATCCCACGATCGTAGGTGTCTTGTAACAGCTCCGTTGTTCTCCTTACTAGTTTACGCCTTAAATACACTGTTGCTCTCTTCTTCATTCCCTGTCGTCTGGGGGTGAGGCTGGCCTTGAGTCCTTTCCTCCATTTCAGTTTAATTATGTTCGTCTTCTTTTCTCTCACTTATCTTGCGTTGTGCCCACCACTTTCTCCATCAACTGTCTCCATTCCACTCCTCTCCCATATACCTAATATTATTTAGTGAATTATCATACAATGCAAGTAGGTATTGCATATAAAGCTACAATAACATACATAGTAAAATAAAAATTCCGTACATAAGTAAGAGAGAGATAGCGTTGGAGTACATGTCGTGTTTTTATTTCCGGAGCAGTACGGCTTCCTGTACGAGATAGTGCTGGAGTACATGTTCTGTTTGTATTTTAGGAGCAGTACAGCTTCCTGTACGAAATAGCGCTGGAGTACATGTCTCAGTTTGACGAGTACGCAAATTTCCACTAGGAGCGCTGTGGTACTGTACCTGCGACCACCTCCACCTGGCGGATAATGATTGCAGCTTGCAAAAGATCCGCTGAATGTCGCCAACATAGCAAAGGCAGCAGGAGAATCACGAATAACTAATTTTATTATTTAGCAGGTGCACACATGTAATTGTTCTTCATCGTAAAGACAAACAGAGTATTTAGTTGTATGTGTTTATAACTATGTGGTTTAGTTTGATAATCCGAATAAATGTGCAAAATGAATTACACTTCGGCCTACCATAAAAAAATATACACCTGCTCTTTATTAGCTTTCGGTTCAAATAGCCAGCTGTTGCTAGTCCTTGTATTTTAGTATTGACCATTGTATAACGACACATAAAAAAATGCATCAAACAGTTTATTGCATCAGTGTAACTTTACAACCCATCATACGGGAAACACTAGGTCATTTGATTCAAACCCAACATTTTAGACCGATGTTACAATTTCAATGCATTCAATATTACACATAACACAAATAAATGGTTAGGGGAGACTCCCATTAGGATACTGCTGTGAACCACCATTAATATGGAGTACTTAGTAATAAATGTATGCTGGTGTGTATTCGTGTATAAATGATGGTGTAGTAATAGATTAAGATTTACTTAAAATAGGGTACACTTATATGTACCAACTGTTCTTGTTTGTTTATTTATGTGCAAGAAATAATGTATGTGATTTAAACCAAATAGATTTCGTACACCAGATGGCACTCTGCATGTAATATCGTGCTTATATTTCAATACACAATCTTGGGAATGTGTTTAGTAAAGACTGCGAGGTCGTTTTAATTAGCAAGATTAATCGGAATGAAGAACATTAATTAGTGTTATGTTTATTGTTTTGATCTGGTTTTGTTGTGGTGTTGTAACATCGTATTGTTGACAATTGCATGAATACTATACACTAGTGCATACCAAGGCACGCCTAATGATGACATGTCTTGGAAGTTATATAAAGAATAATTCTAGTTGTTACGTTAGTAGTTGTACTAACATTTTAGTTAATGATGTTATGTCTAAGCTGTTGTGTATGACGACGTGCACCACGCTTGTGTCTATAAACAGTCAGTGTGTGTGACGACGTGCATCACGCTTGTGTCTGTAAACACCCAGTGTGTGTGACGACGTGCACCACGCTTGTGTCTGTAAACACCCAGTGTGTATGACGACGTGCACCACGCTTGTGTCTGTAAACACCCAGTGTGTGTGACGACGTGCACCACGCTTGTGTCTATAAACACCCAGTGTGTGTGACGACGTGCACCACGCTTGTGTCTGTAAACACTCAGTGTGTATAAGGTAATCCTTATCTGCATGAACATAATAAAGCTTTCTATGCACTCCTCCTTGTATTAGTTCACTTCTTCGTAATAGTTACAAATAAAAAAACACAGTTTGGTCATACATATGTTTTAATGATTTGAGGCCAATAGTTTAGGAGAGCATAGTATTTGGAGCGAACAATTATTTCGCCACGTCGGCAATTATATGGCATCAAAACCATAGGGTAACTTCAGAGACGCTGCAAATATTGCACGAATAATACTGATTCACAAATATCAACCACTGCAAGGTACTCAAACGAACTGAAGCAACACGGAGTGAACGATGAAATTGTCCACGCTTCAAAACGGCAGCGAGGTTATTCGAACCTGGATTACTTTGACTGAGAATCCGACGGTCTAGCCAATTCACTATCGCGCCCTGCTAAAGTAGTAGAATCCGGTTTACCTAATGTCCTCACACACCAGCTAACATATAGTGAATGCACACCAGCAGTTGAATCAACGCAAAAAATTGTGTGCTGTAAGCTCAGTGTGTTTCATAAACTGTTTATATGAGTCATCACGACGCGAGTGAATAGACCAGTTCATAGCCCAGTCACGGTTCAGTGACTATGTGCTTACCCGAGAGGACACGTTGATCCGGTGGAGCCACCAACAATACGGTGGCTGTAGTAAGACCAGGTAGTCGAGGGTATCCTACGTATAGGCTCTATGTTGCGGCTACGATGACGGTGTGCTCGGTCAGCACGGTCGGTCTTGACGCCCAGGTCTTACTGACGACAATGGTCATCATTCACGCAGCATTTTATTACGTATCAGGTGAGATGAAAGGTTCATAGTTGTTGACAAGTTGGCCAACGTAAGTCGTTGCCAGTCATGCGTGTCTTTATCATTTATTTCCTGGTCTAAACCTGCATTCATATTTAGATCCTCTGGAGGCAGTACACATGCGTGTGGTTATGCTATTTTATAATCTTTTTAGGAAAATATGACTTACTTAACTTAAATGCCTAGGCCGAGTTGACCTCTCGCTATCCTCCTGGATGCCACACCCCTCCACTTCGTCCTGTCTAGAGCACACCGATTTGCTGTTAAAAGCGGGAGTCCAGTGCCTTATCTAAATTGGTCACTCCACCTCTTCCGTGCCCTTCCTCAAATTGTGTGTCCTTTAAAGTATTCCTTGTAAGCTATTTTATGGGGTTTCCGTTTGGCATACAGCATACATGTCAGTAGTTAGAGAGGGTTTTTTAAATACGTAACGTGGGGGAGGAGGAGCACCCATGGTGAAATTCTAAGATGGCATCTGTCATGGTTGACACGTGACCTGCCTCCTGGCGGAAAGTATTGGATGTAGTGCCCTCTGGCGGAATGTTTTGGACGTTGTGCCTCCTGCTGGAAGGTGGGGTATGAGGAGTATGTAGTGGTAATTAGGGAGTAATTAGGGGTATGAAAGAACGAACGAAACACGAAAATATATAAATGCATACGTAGTTTATTGACTAAAGATACAAGCGTATGATAATTAGCATATGCATGCGTGTGTGATATCATGCATGAAACCATATTTTATTAACTGAAGACAAATTGACGATGTGACATGACTTGCAGGTGATTGAACACCACGGTAGAGGTCGTGAGTTTACGGGTGTCTGACCACCGCGCCATAGGCTCGAATGACAATGATGATGGTACCTGCCTGTTAACGAAACACGGTACATGTGCGATATGTCAACCACGCCGTCGGTCCTATGATGACCTAGTTATCGATAGCGAAACAGTAGTATACGTAATGCCGAAACACACATATTATCTCAAATGTTTAAGCCAATCAAATACACGAAAGTCGTTTTCTACCAGTGCCGAAACCGTTCACGAATACCTTCATAGGAAGTCCGCGACAGCGAAACATGATATAAGCAACAAAGTATTGTCCGCAAACGTTAGATTCGGGACTCTGAAATCTCTTGGAATTATGAGTCTATTCTACACAATGTTTATTCATGAATCGGCGGAACTCGACGGCGCCATGCCGTACGAGCAGAAATATTCATCGTGTCCTTTGTCGTCCAGGTACAGTGCTATCCAATGTTCACCTGATTTCTCGGTGTTGTGCGTGTTGCATACGAAGGCGGCCAGGAAAGCGTCTATCGTCAGTCATCGCGAGTAGTCTGTCTTTTGGTACGATCGCGCGAACGATGGCCTCGGCGTGTGAATCCAGGGCGAGTAGGCGGGCGATTTGCAGGGTCTACATCAGAAGTCGTAGATGACGTTGCGACTCTTGTCGATCTCCAGCACTGTCTCGAACTCGGCGTAGGCGATGACGTTCACAGTGGTAGTCTGAGCATCGCGGAAATGAATCCCGATGCGCATATTGTCCTTTTGTACCAGATGGAAGCAGCAGTCGTCGCAAGCATCGGGGTGAGGTCCAAGCCGAAGAAGGTGTAGCCGTGTCGGAAGTCGGCCCGAGACAAGCCGTTCCCTTCGTCCTCTCACACCTTACTTGTCGAGGTGAAAAGGTTGTGGTAGCACCTGACGAAGAGGTCGTCGTCGAAATTGGGCTGGAAAGGTTTGGAGGGTATCTGTCGTCCGTCCACATACACGGCGAGGAAGTTGATGTGGTTGTATCGGCGTGGAAGGAATTTTTGGCGTAGGTTCCGTTGTAGGCGTCGTTATCGATGCAGCACAGCAGTAGACGTTTTGGAAGAGTGCCAAGGAAGAGATTCTCGTCCATGTGCGAGCGTGTACCTGTGAGAATGGAGTAGATCTTGCAGTCGACGGGTCGCATCGGATACTTGGCCGTGGTTTTCTCGAGGGTTTTCATGTGCGCCATCTGCACGCCCGGATTCAGGGTGGCCTTCTTGACGAACAGTGTGGCGTTGACTATCTTTATCTTGTAGTCGGGGTTGGCTCCGCCGGCCATGAGCGAGAAAGTATCCTTGCTGCGCATCAGAAGTATCTTGACCTCTATGCTGTTGATGAGGAATTTGGAGGAACAGGTCCAAGTGGAGACGACCCATTATGTCGACCACGCGACTCCGAGCGATCTTGTCGCATCTGTTGATGAATCCCGCAGTGGCTGCATCGCCGGCGGCTATTTCGACGGCTTCCGTGCGATTGCCCGTGTCCTTGTGCCACATCTGACTCGTCAGTTGCGTCTCCTTGGTCGAGGGAGTCACAAGCGTTCCGTTCAGGTAGACGTCGACCTGACTGAACAGCGAATGGAGCCATTTATTCACGGGACCGATTGGATCGGCGGCGTCGAGGTCGGCACGGTTCACTTTCGCTTGAACGTGCTGGCGAGAACCAGGTAATCGTCTCCCTATCCGGGCATGACGAATTATATCGGTCCGCCCGAGTCGAGCGAGGACATGGGTTGATGTTGTACCGTGTGACTATCGATGATGCTGGTCTGAGTTGGAGGCATGGTGAAGAGATCGAGCTCGCTCTTGACCTCCTCACACGATTGTTTATGCACGAAAGCCATCGTCGAACATGTCGGGCTCACGTTTCCACGACGACGTGCGTGTCTTCGTCCGTTTCCCGGCTGTACTTATTTGTTTCGTAGCAGGTGCGCGTCTTATACGTTTGCGCGGTTGCACGCCAGGGATCAACAGGTCGCTCACCATCACTCCCTACCGGCAGCCGTGACGCGACGTTTGGCGGCCTCTAATATCGATCTCTATCGACCGGAACTCTTTTCACAAGAGAGGGACGTAATGTAAACTCTTGGACACGGTGGACCCGTTCTGTCCGATAACCGCAACGCTCCACAACAACGGTGCGAGACTATCGCCGACGACACGTGACTCCACGACGTCCGTGTAGAAGTACCTGGTGGTGAATCCTTGATTCATTTCCACCACGGAAGCGGCCTCTTTTTCTAAGGCGTACTCACCATCACCAACTCTGTCCGGTGTATCAGAGTCGATGGTCGACGTCGGTCTGATGTTGTTTCCACGCATGGGTGGGGGACGTGAGTGCGTGTGGAATTTGTGTCGGTACTGATGATCACCGTTGTATGGAAACCGCCAGGAGGCAGGTCACGTGACCACCATGACAGGTGCCATCTTAGAATTTTACCATGGTGCTTCTGCTCCCCCTGGTTACGTATTCAGAAACCATCTCTAACTACTCATGTCCAAACCACTGGAATCTTTCATCTCTGACCTGACTATTTCGTTATCTGTCTTACCTAGTATCATCTCCGATAGCCCGCAGGCAACGCATCTCAAAAACTTCAAGACTTGCGATCGTACTGTCCAGGTTTCTGCACCATACATTGCTATAGGCAGTATAAGGGCCCCGTATAGTATGGCTTTCATAGCTACTGAGATGCCTCTGTTTCAAAATGTGTTGTTTCTGAGTCTACCAAAGGCAGCTGATGCTAAGGCTATTCGCCAGTCACGTCCCTCTCTGTAGGACTATACTGCCTAGGAAGTAGAACTCTCTCACAGTCTCGAGTTCTTCATTTCCCAGGATGATATGCTTGTCTGATGATGAGGAAAACATATTTGTGTGCGAATATACCTACTACATCATTAAACATTTTAGTCCAAAACCATGAGGCCACGAATGTTAGTTAAAGTGTTGGTTGGTGTGTCTGGATAATATAGACCTAATCCTGGGCTACTAAAGCACGGCGTTTTAAGATTTCCCGTAGGTGGACTGAAGTACTTGATGAATACCGTAAGATAGCATCGGGCGAGAACCTAAAACCAAGACCGAACACCATCATCTGCCACCCTCTTTCCATGCTCATATATATATATATATATATATATATATATATACTTAAACTTTAGCGTGGAATTAATTTATCACTGGAACGCTAGTTTTGATGAACTAACATTAACGTTGTCAATCTATGCACGTTGATAACACAAGAATAAATCAATCACATCCCAAATGTGTGTGTGTGTGTGTGCGCGCGCGCGCGCGCGCGAGTTGTGTGTATATGTGTGTGTGCATGCGTGCGTGCGTGCGTGCGTGCGTGCGTGCGTGTGTGTGGAGAGACAGTAGTGAAGCTTGTTTGCCGGCATGTCTGTCTTTGTATTTTGTGACCTACATTAAAAAGCAGATCAGTCATTTAACTTGTTAAGGTATACATATGGTTTACAGCTTTGCCCTGTCGATTCGCCAGCACCTCGGCCAGCCAAGCATTATATAATATATACATATTCGTTTCCATAAAGGGATTATTTGATAATTTTATATGTTTGTAATGTTCGCAATTATTAGGTAATCCTGTTAATATGATTAGTTCATGTAATTCTATGCCTTTATTTCATTATAATTATGTTATAATAATCACCAATGACCCTGACAAAATATCGAAAACATACATTTCTACTTTGAGCCCATCATCACGATGCGTATAAGGCATGCTCATGAATATTCGGGACTGTCCGTCAGACTTCGATTAGCTACGCCGAGTTAATAGATGCAAGAAATACGTCATCAACATGTGTCTGTATGGATTAGCCACCGCCATGCGAATGAGTCGTGATCGATAAAATTATCAAAATGAAACGTGGACCAGCTGCTGTTTATGTCACAGATTCAGCAAACAAAAGACGGAAAATGTATGGAATAAACGGAGAATAAACATAGCGGCAGTTCATGACGGATTGATTTAAAAGAAAAAACACTACCTCTCTATGCACGAAGCAGCTGATGGCGACGCCGATGTCATATTGAATGATTAGCATTGTTTTTGTTGGAATAAAAACTATCATGTTCCTTTTTCACTAGGTACATATGGCTATACATTTTGAAGTGAAGTTTTAATTAAACGTTTAGATAACAGAAACTTACTGAAACTGAGAAACATTCAATAATGAAACAATTTTATTTGCACCATAAATCCAGCTGCTATTTCCATAAGCAGTATAAATACATTATTCATCACTAAAATAATTTAAAGTATTAAAATAGGATAGGTGGTTGTGCACTTTCCTATCTACATAAGGTTTAATTTTAGTTTGAAAAATGTAGATCTATAAAGAGCATAACATTATTGTCGACAAAATATTAAAATATATTGCATAAGTGTAAAAACATGTTTTATTTTGTACTGGGAGTGCAATAATTATTTGTTCTGCCATCATTTAGAGTAAAAGATATTAAATTTGTTTCTGTCGAACTCCTGTTTTGAAAACAAATAAAATGGTTATTGTCTGATGGAAATAAAGTTATAAAATTACAAAACTTTAAAAGTAACGCATATTTTAAAACACTCATTGTCAAACCTTTTTATACACTATTCCCAGTACAGTTCATTTAACACAAACTTGTTTAAACCAATTTTGAAGAATATGTTGTAGAACACAATCGAAACATGATGAGCATAAGAAAGCATAAATGTTATTATGTACTCCTACTTTTCAACATAATGACGGGATGATGTGCATTTCGATGAACAAATCGATCGATTGCACAAATCCATTTGAAACGTAATGATGTACATATTCCCAGCAGAAGCCACACGGAACTAATGTGGCAGAACAAAGTCAGACATCTTCTTCACTACTGTGTCAGTTAACATATTGTCCTATTAATAGCACTGCTATGCATTTTGATACACAAAGCTATCAGATGCAAACATCCATTTGAAACTCGAAGTAAGGTATAACTTCGAGTTATTGGGTTATGTTTCCAATATAAAGAAAGCCCGGTTGCAACATCTTACGCATAGTGTAATGACACATAACCTAGTTAAACAGATCATGACATGAATACATATGTAGACACTAAAACCAACATATAATATACCACAGCGTGCCATCAGTGCCCGTCCACGAGTGACTGCAATGACGTCACCGGCTGTGTCACATGCGCCTCAGGCAAGCAGCAGCCAGACTGCGAGAAAGGTGATTATTGTTGTATCATATTTATGTTTTTCTTGTTTGTATACATAGTAGTATTTTGCATTACATTGAAGTCAATATTTTAATACTGTCTGGTTAGATAAAAAAGGTACGTTCTGATAAAACGCTGTGTCCAGTCCTTACAACTAATCAAAGCGCTTTACACTTTACTCCCTGGCATATCTGTTCAATCGAACACCATCTCGACTTCTCTGGGAAGCATTCAACCACCCTGCAACTGATGCACGAAGACTATCCACACACACACATATCTTCCACTGCGTATAGCCAGGTACTCATTAATATAGCTGCGTAAACAGGACCACGAACTTGCCCAAGGTTCTACACGGCAGCACAGGATTCGATCCCGGGTTCTCTCGGTTGAGAGTCCGTCGCTCTAGTCACTGCGCCACTGCGCTCCACACTTAAGAAAATATGTTACCCGATGACCGGTTTTCGTTATTACAAGAATCAACACGATGATATGTTTATTCCTTGTTGCCTGAATGTTGTTATGCACGCGTCCCCAAACGATTTTCGTCCTTGATATATATATTTGTTAGCATGTGTTGATCTTCAGATTGTGACGACGGCACTTACGGGAGGAACTGTGAAGAGGAATGCGGATATTGTAGGACAACCGACCATGTGACGTCAAGAACGCTCACTGCACGACTGGCTGCGAGTCGTGGTACACGCCTGATGTGTGCAAAGCTTATATCCTAAGACAATTATGCTGTTCAATGCTAGCATATTCTATGATCCCTGCCTATTCTTTAATTTCAAATTCATTGCAATTTACAAATGTTATAGGTAACAGCAAGTGTTAAACATGTTCAAAATAATTGACCCTTTGGAGAGCAGTATTGGTGAAATGTGTTTCATGTAATACTGAAGACCTATTCTTACCTGTAGGTCTTTGCCTATTGGTAATACTGCGTACATTTTTTTAATATTACCATTCCTAGGTGTTAATTATTTTTCAATTTGTAGGTGAAGCAGATTGGAATTACATACGTTTATTTATGTATTTTATTATAATGGTATGCGTGTGAAATGTACATGTGAACTATTATTGTTTGCACACCAGACAACCCAAGTTTCGAAACATCTAACGTAGTTACAGTTCAAGACATAACTAGCTCGTCAGGGATAGTGAGTTGGTAAAAACCAACGAACATTACGACTGATTTGGAGACTCACTATTATTACATTGTATGGCTTCAAACCGATGGAGAACAGTTATTAACGTCTCAATGATACCACAAATACTGGGCACGCAGCGACTTCAATTCCAAATCACCGGACTCACTTCCAACACGAATTGTTCACTATATGTAGAACCCTATCGACAGCAATATGTTAGGCGTGAAAATGGAACTACAACAGGGTTCGTCCTGTTCAAAACTAGCTGCGTAGGTAACGTCTCTTTAAACAAGTTCATCGCGATGGCAATGCTGGTGTTTCATAGTGTGTATATTACGCTATACCACGACATCGTAGAGCACGAAAGAACCTACATTGAGTCAAGTGGGTGGAAGGACACACACACACACACACACGCACGCACACATGCGCGCGCGACCCCCACACATACACAACTTAAAGGGAATAAAAAGAATGCATTAGCTAAAATCCGTTTTCCATGTGTACACAAAGCTTAACATTGTATGTAACATACGAGAACATTAAAAAATACAGAAACATACTTTTGTAGCATAAATTCGATTTTAAACCCGCCTGTGTAGCGATTACCGCGGAAAACTGGAATTTAATTAGCTAGGCGGTCACGTGGTATCGTGACGTCACAGGCGACATATACTCGCACCAGGCCGACCCCTTGCATGCATTCAGAGCATGTTTACAAGGATAGTTTTTGGGTCGAAAAAGAGCGTCAGAATGAGTTATAATGCGATATTCCGACGAAATACAAACACAAGTCATCATAGAGAAACAAGCAGTTATCTTACGGTTCCACATGAATCAAATGATATTCAAAATAGTGCATCCTAGTATTAAAATGATTTGGTTTATATTACTTGGTGAAAACATAAACAAAAAAGTTTCAGGCTTGAACCGGCGTCGCCCGATTGTAAAATAAATTATACGAAACCAACGCGTCTACTGACTGAGCTACCAATAACAGCAGAAATTCATTGACTGATTTAAGTTGTTATAATTTGTTGTACAACTCATATATCGATACAACTCATATACCTTCATATATCGATTTTCTAGTGATATTACTTTTTAGATTAAACAACGTTATTTTCTGTAGCTGGATACAATATATGTTTGTTATGTATGTTTATTGATGTAGATTCTCTACGGTGGGTTGCAATCGATATAATTATTCTGAAAACGAACCGAAGCTCCGCGAAACCTTGCCGGCTTGTAGGCCCATTTGCATTCATTCTTTTGAATACAATTGGATTCATGTGGAACGGTAAGATAACTGCTTGTTTCTCTATGATGACTAGTGTTTGTATTACGTCGGAATATCGCATAATAACTAATTCTGACGCTCGTTTCGATCCAAAAGCTATCCTTGTGAACAAGCTCTGAATGCATGCAAAGGGTCGGCCTGATGCGAGTACATGTCGTCTGTGACGTCACATCTCGGCATCCCGAAAAGAGCGCCAAAAATATGCATATTCGAAAATGTTCGGATGCACAGCATAAAATGTGGAATTTCTAATTTATTGAATTTTGTGGATTTTTTGGATTGGTGGCCATGGAAATATATATATGGATGTAATATAATATGAATTCAAGCAATATATGTTTTTACCTTTAATAACACTGCGTCGAATGATATTGTGTCGATCTGTTTTATACTAGTTTCTTTTCAAGAAAAATATATAAAAGGAATTTTTCGTGGACGAGTCGCGATTTTACACGTTGCGTCACGTACACTGTACAATGTTTCATACATGGGTGAATTTGCTTAGCATTAAGATTAATTACCCTTATTTATCGACATCATTCCGTTTTTTGATAGTACAGTACGCCCTATTTCAATGCGTTAGTATTATTATTACACAGGTATTGGTGTACACATGATCGTCCAATGTAAAACTCAGTTATGGATTCGGTGAATGTTTGCAGATAAGTTGGTTGATAAACCAGTAGGAAACGTGGCGGAAGGCCATACGAGTGGGCAGCCAAACCAGGTGGATGGCGACCTTGGTCCAAGTAAATCAAACTGACTCACATATAGCACTACAGACGTAGATAAAGAGAGACAGATATACTCGTTGGCTTGGCCGACTGACCGACCGACCGACCGACCGACCGACCGACCGACCGACCGACCGACCGACCGACCAAATTGTCATAAGTTCAGTTGATTATCCTGATCAGTTGACACGTTGTATGAAGGCATGCATGCATCTCATGTGTTACCCCACTGTATTAATTCACGATTGAGTAAAACAAAGGCTGATTAAACCGCTTATTGGCGGTGATTAAATTTGCTAGGTATATTGCGATAAGTGAGCGATACATTTAAAAATGCCGGATAACCTTAAAATGCTTTGTAGCTACGAGTTCAGCTGGTTCAGGTTTGGCAACAGGTTCCGTCGTTGGAATAGCAAGCGCAACATTTGTTCTTGGACTGTTCGTTGCGACGGTCGCTCTGCTGTTTATTTCCAGGTACGTTGGTTGGCGGTTTTAATAGAGGCTACCCGTGACGCCTCTTAGTGGGGGGCAACGTATTAGGGTTGGGCTCCTGTAAATATGGAATTTTAATTTATGGAATCATTTATAAATGCATTCTCAAATATCTTAGCAATGAGAAAGCTGACGTTGCCATTTTTTATGTAATGACCTTGAAAAAGGTCAAATGTATATATTTTTTCGACTAAAATCTTCATACTATAGGGTGAAAGTGATTGTTTGAAGCCGCCAATCATTGTGGCACACATATGTATTATTCCTGGTCACTTTGAGGCATTTTGCATCTTTATTTTGTGGAATGGGTTAATGTTCTGGCAAAAATACTACACCACTATGTAAGGTCACGAGTGCCTATAACCCACCCTTTAACAGCATTACATTGTTTTGCTGCTACTGTGACACCATCTGATGTCTGTATACAGGGATAATGCCATCCAGTTAGTAGTATAGAGGTAAGCTGGAGGCTCAAAATTGACCTTTTTTGTGACCTTTAGGCACAACTCTATGCATAAAAAAAGTTTTTTATTACCCCTAATTACCCCTAAACGTTTTCGGGAACCTACTTCTAAAAAAAAAATCAAAGACTTTTGTGACACTAAACGTTATCGGGAACCTACTTATAAAAAACGTGATGGATTACCCCTCTCTAAGTACCATTGAGGTGCCACCTAGCGGTGAGTACAGTGATTATATTCCCTAGCGATCAACGGCGTACTAACGTATTGTGCTTACGTAAGCAATAATGCGTTTATTGTATATAACCGCGCTAAAACCACTGTGTGCAGATTAGACCCCCTCGTCAGCCCTGCCCCGCCGTACCCTATGTTAACAGCAGCAGCAGTGTTGCTAAGCGACCGGCTGGCGTGGATTATGAGCCTAGCGCGGCCGCCTAGCTGGCTATTAGGCGCTGTGCGTTAGCAATGTGACCAAAACGAAACCAATGCATACATATTCTGCGGCTGAAACGGAATGCGTTGTGCGTTTAAAATATAATCGTACGATCAAAACGAAACCAATGCATAAATATTCAGCGGTATAGGATGTTTATGCACAGACGAGTGGAATCAACGTGAGTAGTCGAATTTTATTATAGAAATGCTTGTTTAAGGACTTCCAATATGTGGGAGGTGCGTCCAGCGGCAATTGGCATCATCAAGGCGCCTTTCTAACATGCTGGCACGTCCAGCGGCGATCGGCGGCGCGTGAAAGCCGCGTCTTTGATACACTTCGTCCGGTGGAATTGGCATATACCACAAGCCATCTGGGCCGCGTCGTGCGTACGCAGACATGAGGCTGGTGTCATCATCAAAATCGTCCGGATCTTAGCTGTTAGTTCGTCGTGGTGGCGATGCAATAGGGCGAGGACCCCTCAATGTAGGAACGATCGCGCCTACCGGTGGTAGATCGTCGACAAACGATTCCGACGGGACGGTTGATCGTGTAGGTAGTTGGACCGTGTGAGAGAAAAAAATATATATATATATATAATAAAAATACAATATAATATATGTTGGACCCTGTGAAATAAACCACAATGCATAATAAAATATAATAAAATAATAACAATAGAATACAATATGCGTAAAAGCAGACTCACAGCTGTATACATAATATACATGCATGTACGCATAAAAGCAGGCTTAACGCTGTATTGCACGAGCGACTGGTGTTTTATTTTCCGACGGGGCGGCCGTTCGTGTAGGCAGTTGGACTCTGAAATAAACAACCACAATATATTAGTATGAATAAAATACATAATAAAATACAATACGTACATACATAATAAAATGCAATACATAATAATATACAATACATAATAAATTAATATAATATTCTAATTATAATATAAACTTAATATACTACTAATAGTAATAATAATATAACTTAATATAATAATAATAAAATACAATAAATAAAAACACGTATGCATGCGTAAAAGCAGACTGACCGCCGTATTGTACGAGACGTTGTATTCGACTCCATAATTGCGCATGAAATGAGCAAACGGTGGAATGTGCGCGCCGTCAAAAAAGTGGCGACGGCTGCGCGTGACACTGAGTAAGCGGTTGCTTATCGTGATCGGAATGTGAACAGAGAAAAATGCCATTTCAAAAACAATAAACGAAAAGCTAAAAGCATGAAAGTAAGCGTTGTATACGATTAGTTAGGAGTCAGGAATCGTGTGGTGTAGTAATATTAGAGAAATTCGATGTAAGGCCACAGTTGACGATGAATGTACTGACATGACCGCTAAGTTTTTTCCTTAAACAAATTCCTCGGTAGACTAGGCAGTTATGCGTCGTATGCGTTAAGTACGCATGCGCGTTATTTTGTAAAAGAACCGTAGACTAGGCAGTTATGCGGTGTATGTGTTAAGTGCGCATGCGCCATATGTTGTAACTGTATAAAACGGGTGAGAAATGCTATGTTGTATAACGCCAATGGTCTAACGTATTGTTTCAGCAGCAGCAGCAGACGTTCTCCCACCGCGATAATGGCCGATGAGACAACGCCGAAAAAGCCGAAGGCGATGCGCAAACAGAGTTTGAAGGCGGCCAGCGGTCAGCAGCAGCAGCCAGCAGCGGCAGCAGGATCAGCGGCAACAACGGGGCCGTCTCCTAAGAGATCCGTGGTGGTCATCGCGGCGCCCCTGGTAGGGGGGTCGTAAGCGAGGCATTGAACAGGCTTTGGGGAGCGTTGAAGCGGCAGCGGACCAGCCGGTTGTATCGCGGAGCGCTTCGATCGACAGAGAATGCGGCGGCGAGGCGTCGACACGGGCTACAGTGGTGAGTCTGAGAGATTTACAGTGTGCCGAAAATGGCGTGTATAAAATTAAGACGCCCGTTATGATTGACGCTGTATCGTACAAAGAGAAGTGTACGTATTTGGGATGCTCCCGGTGTCGGCGAAAGTTGTATCAGAAAAGCAAAGACGGGCCTATGATATGTCGAACGCACGGTGAGCAGGGATGGTGAGGGATGGTGATGAAGAGGACGATGAGATTTGGATCACTCTATTTGACACGCAAATGGCTAATCTCGTCGATTACCGGGCCGCCTACTTGGCGGAGTTGAGCGAGGAACCACTTCGCGATACCGTGCTGGAATTAACCGGCACGGAAGTGGAGCTTAGCGTACGTAAGACGACTTGGAACGAGGAGCCGCCGTATACTGTGCGCACACTGAAGAGATATGACGATTAATGTGGTGTTGTTGTTGTTGTTGTGTAGAAGGTAGAGTACCCGCTACTGATAGATTTGCTGACGCGGAGACGTACAACAACAACTAGTGAGGAGGCCGCGCGACTACTACGCGAGACGGCCGAGAATTACATCAGGGCGTTGTGGCTAGCCTTCGATGCGAACTTATTTAGTAGCCTTCGTAACTAACAGTTGTGTTTATATGCTGTAGGAGGTGCGCCAAGTACTGCTGAATATGTTAGCTAACAACGAAAGGATGCGTGCGAAGTACGACGATGTTGCCGCGTTCGTAAGAACACTGCTGGAGCGTGAAGTGGCGGAGGAGGAACGTCGAAAAAATGATCATGCGGACTAATCATAATAATGTGTTGTAGGAAGTGCGGCGGCGCACCAGGCGTGAATGTATGCGCGAATTCGTAGACGCTTTGCTGACGGTGATCGCTGAACGTAAAGACTAGCCTTTGTGTGCTGTAGGGGGGCGGCGTGCGTGACGCAAACGTGTTGGACGCCATCGTAGAGGAGGATCTTGGTGTATCAGATACAGCTGCGCGCCAATACCTCGAAGCGACTCGAGCGCCGCCACCGACGTACGAAAGTCTGTACTAGATGGTGCCGACATGAGCTCCGTGTTGGAGCCCACCGACGGAAGTGATACAACAAGAACAACTGGTCGCGCCGGGGCGGAGCCATTTGACCTTTCGATACGAACGGCACGCAATGGCCATCCTCGCCGAGTGCCTCGGTGAGCTGATACTGGAGAAGGCGCGCGATAATTGCGGCGTATGCGAACCTAATGAGGGCTGTCCGTACGTACATATGGCCGGCTATCGTGGGGGTCGTCCGAACCGTGTGTACGCACAGCGCTACGACGACGCGGTGGGGATCGTAACGCGTCACTTCAACGCCGTGTTGGAGACGTTTCTGCGTCGGTCGCTAATACCGAACTTCACGCGTCTCGTGCTACTGCTGCACGATAAGATGGCGACAACCGGTCAGCAGCAAACGGGTCGTGCGGGGGAACTGTATCTGGTCCAGTTCGTGACGGACTGGCTACTAGGCACGGACTGGCGCGACTACATCAACCGCATTCTGCTGGAGTTGGCCGTACATACGTGCGTCCAGCGCAGGAGCGGTCTCGAACAATGAATATTGCTAGAATCTTAATTTGGTTTAAGATTTGCTTATGCTGCTTTGCTACAGGACGAAAAGCCGTTGTTTTGAATGTTGTACGCTGCTTAATAAAACGTTGAAAATGTACTTTCTGTTTCCGAGTTACGCAAAACACACGACGCGGTGCTAAACAAAATTAGCACAACATTCCCCCGCTAGGGCACACAACAGCTACAAAAAGTAGCACAACATTCCCCCGCTAGGGCACCATCACCACCCACCACCACCACCACCACCACCACTGTTATAATAAGTAGCGGTGCTCGAAAAAGTAGCAGTACAGAATATTGCCGCCGCCGTCTCCTACTACTAGGTGGCAATGTCCGAAATGCAGGGGTTATTTCGCGAAACAGGCGACGTTAGAGCGACACACGAAGAGCTCGAAACGATGCGGCGACGATGCGCTATGCGTAAAATGACAAGAGTGACAAAAATGTGGCGCGACATACACTACGCGCGCGGCTATGCTAGGACACCTGAAGGAACGGTGCGGCCGTCGTCAGACGCCGACGTCGCCCAATGGTGGTAGTATTAATGAACCGGCGGCCGCCGACAACGACGCTCTACAGCGTATCGTGGACGAGCACCGACGTAGCATAGAGACGTCGGTAGCGCGCGGTGTCGTGCAGTCCCGCTACAACTATCGCATGACTGCCTGTACGAGTACGCGGGTGCTCGAACCACGTCTGAGGGCCATGTTTCGCGAGCAAAATAATTCATTTAAAATTAACATGAGCTACGGTTTCGTATTGCGTCACAAGGTGTCGCGTCGTTACCGATGTTTTCATTCTTCGTGTAACTGCTGCGGCTGTCTCCTCGAAACCCCCGCCCTCGTTACCGATAGCCGTTCGTTCGAACGATTCCTCGACGTCGTGCGCACGACCGACGTGCTTCAGTACGTCATCGCGCAGCGTCCCGACTCAGGGTGGGTCGTCAAGCTCGTAACGAACGCCACTTACTTCGTGAACGCCATCATCGACCATCCTGTCGGGTGCGTTGGCGGCGTCGAGCTCCCCGCCTACGTACGCCTCAACAGATCCATCGCGGCGTTGACGAAAGACCGTCGAGGCATGCCCTACGACGATAATCTATGCCTCTTCCGGTGCATCGGGCTCCACCTGCAAGGCGGTCGACGATGCGGAACGCGGAACGGTGGTAAATCGAGACGACCCGTTTAACGAAAATCACTAAACAACTGCACGAACACTAATGCCGAGCCTCACGCACGTCGGTCTCGAACGGTGTGCGCCTGAACGAACTGGAACGCGTGGAGACGGTTTTCGGCATCAACGTCACCGTCTATCGACTGACGCCGAACGGTAGCGCCGAACTAGTCCGTCGATCGCTCGAAACGCACCCCACGACCCTAAACGTCAACGTGTACGAGACGCACTACTCGTAAATAGTCGACCTGCGCGCGTACGCGAAAACGTACAAGAGCGGAAAATGCGGCAACGCCCTCTGGCGGTACCCGTCGCAGTTACGACGTCACGAAGCGACGTGCGAAGGCGGCGTTCGTCACGTTTTTCGGGGCGGCGTCTACCGACCGATGCCGTCCGTATTTCAGCGGCTCGACGACGACGAACTGCGCTACTATCCGTACCGCGCGACGTTCGATTTTGAATGTTATTTCGCCGAGAGCGATCTGCCGCCGGATACCGACAAATGCCGGTGGCTAGCGCGAAACGAACTGCTCAGCGTGAGCGTCGCGTCGAACGTCCCCAGGCCACGATGCGGCGCGGTGTTACGTCACGAACGGTGATTCGGCCGAACTCGCGCGCCGCCTCATCGACGACCTGGAAGCCGTGAGCGCGGCGGCGTGCGCGGCTCTACGCCCCCGCTACGACGCGACCTTCGAGGCGCTCGACGCGCTCGATGACGCCCACCTGCTGCAGTCGCAGATCGTCGGCGGCCCGTCGATCATCTTCGCGCTTCACCACAAGGCCGGCGTGACGTCGATTCGAGGCGACGCGTCACATCCGCGTCGTTCGATAGTCGGCTTCGACGCGAACGGCCTCTATCTATCGGCGATGATGCGGGAGATGCCGACGGGGTGGTATACGCGCCGGCGCGCGGATAACAACTTTCGAGCGGAACGCGTGCACCGCTACGGTCGTACGGCCGTGGAGTGGTTGACGTGGGAGGCGGCACGAACTGGCGCGTGTATACGTCACCAGTTGAACGGGCGCGAGAAGCGCGTCGGCAAGTACCGAGTCGACGGCTGGTGCGCCGACACGCGAACGGCGTACCAATTTCACGGCTGCTACTTTCACGGCTGCCCGACGTGCCAGACGCACGTGATGACAAACGCCGTCATCGGTCAACCGATGACGACGCTGTACGCCGCGACGATCGCCGTGACGACCTACCTGCGCCGCTTCGTCGACGACGTCGTCGAAATGTGGGAGTGTCAGTGGCACGCCGTGCGACCGCCCGCGGCGCCGACGCCGCCCGACGCGTCACGATGGCAACCGGCGACCCCCACTACGCGCTCGACCATACTGTAGGTTGTACGCGACTGCTCTCTGTTCGGTCTGGTGCAGTGCGATATCGCCGTGCCGGAAGCGCTGCGCGCTAAGTTCGCCGAAATGCAGCCCATGTTCAAGAATGTCGATATCGCGCGCGACGATCTCAGCCCGTTCATGCGCCGCTACGCCGAGTCACACGATCTCCTCACCCGACCTCAACGAACGCTCGTCGGTAGCTACTTCGGCGCCGAGATCGTGATCGCGACACCCCACCTACGGTGGTATCTGGCGCACAGTCTCGTCGTCGCGCGCGTCTACCAGGTGATCGAGTACGTGCCGATCGCGTGATTTCGCCGCTTCGGCGACACGGTCTCGGAGGCGCGACGCGAGGGTGACGTCGACCCCGATAAATCGATCATCGCCGATACTTTTAAACTTCTCGGCAACAGTTCGTACGGGAAAACGATTACGCGCGTCGATCTGCACCTGGATATCAAGTACGCCACGCCGGTCGGCGCCTCGATGCTCTTCAACAACCGTCACTTCCGGCAACTCGACGTCGTCGTCGACGACGCGCTGTACGAGGTGGCGCTGAATAAGCGCACCATCGTCTACGGCCTGCCGATCCAAATCGTCTATTTCGTGTACCAGTACGCGAAATTGAGTATGCTGGAGTTTTATTTCGATTTCATCAACGCCTACATTCCCCGCCCGCTCTTCCAGTACTGCGCTATGGACACGGACTCGGGTCGCGACGTCGACGCACTGTTGCCGGAAGAACGACGCGAACACTACTTCCGGAATCGCTCGCTCTGGTTTCCGGCCGAATGCTGCGACGAGCACGTGGACGCGTATGTACAATGCCGCGTCGCAGAATTAGCGTGGGAGGCGCCCGCCGACTGCTGCGCGCGTCGGTGTCTGTTCGATCGTCGAACGCCGGGTCTCTTCAAAGAAGAGTGGCGCGGCGACGGAATCGTGGCGCCGTGCAGCAAGACGTACTACTGCTTCGGTGGCAACGATGGCCCGAAGTACAGTACGAAGGGTCTGAGCAAGCGTCAGAACGACATTGACGAGAACACCTTCCTCGACGTACTGCGCGATCGACGCAGCGGCGTCGGCTGGTACCGCGGCTTCCAGGTGAAAGACTCGTCCGTGTTGACGTACGTTCAAGAGCGCGCGGCGTTGAGCTACTTCTACGCTAAACGCCGCGTGCTCGACGACGGCGTCACCACGGCGCCGATACTCGTCTAACTCGTATAATAACTACTCGTCTAACTCGCCTAATCTCAGGACTGGGCGGCCTAGGGGTAGGGTCTGTATGTAGGTAGGGTAATAAAAACAAATTGTGCAGATGTTTTCATCTTTTTTATTACTACTACTATACATGTAAAAGCGAAGCGTTAATTACGTTTTAGCCAATCGAATACGAGACAGTCATTAGCCACCCGATCGGTGCCGAATAGGGTCTGGAACGTCGTAAACGGCACACCGCGACATTGGAGGAGAAGGTAGGCGACGCAATATTGTCTGCACACGTTAGAGACGACGCTCTGCAGCCGCTTGTCGTTGTACGTCCACGCGTCGCCGCAGTGACGGTGGAGGAACGCGCAGAAACCGGCGTGGAGCGGCGGCAGACCGTACGAATCGAAGTGCTCCCCCGGCTCGCCGCCGTCGTCGGTGTTGCACATGAAGGCCATCGGGTAAGTCGCGGTGGTGGTGGTGGTAAATAGTTCGTCTTTAGGCACGACGCCGACGACGATGTCTTTAGCGTACGCATCGCATTCCAGGCGACGCATCAGTTGGAACGTATCCATCGTTATCACCAGTCGTACACGACTTTCCGGTTCTTGTCGATCTCCATCACCGTCTCGAATTCCGCGAACACGACGACGTTCACCGGTCGGGGTAGCGGCGTCCCGAAGTGCATTTCAGCGCCCACGGTCCCCTGACGCACGACATTGAAATGGTCCCCGTCGCAACAGTCGGGGGTCAGGTCGAAAGCGAAGACGGTGTAGCCGTCGCCGAAGTCCGCGTGAGATATGTCGTTCCCCTCGTCCTCCCCCACCTTTCCAGTGGCCTCGAAGAGATTCATGTAGCTTCGGACGTACCGGTTCCGCGGGAAGTCCGGCTGCAGCGGCTTGCTCGGCACCTGACGTCCGTCGACGACGAGCGTGAGGAAGTTTATATCGTTGTGCCGCGCGTCGAACGGATTTCTAGTCTAGTGTCCGTTATAGGCGGCGTTGCGATCATCATCACGATTAGGCGTTTCGGAATCGCACCCATGTACAAGTTCTCGTGCGTGTGCGACAGCGTGCCCGCCGTTATCGAGAACGACTTGCAGTCGGCGCGGCGCATCGGGAACTTAGCCGTTCCCAAACCCCACGCTTTGATATGACCCATCTGGACTTCCGGGTTCAACTTCACTTTTCGTACGTACAGGCGAATCGATCGTATCACGATACGCCACCCCGGCGCGGCTGCCGGGCCCATGATCGCGAAGGCATCCTTCGAGCGCTCCATGCGTATTTTCGTGTCGACGCCGTTCGGTAGTTCGCGGTTTAGCATAAACGCGTCTACGTGCAGGCGTCCCATCATCTCCACCTCGCCGCTAGCCGCCGTCAGGTTGCGCCGCGTTACGAACCCGGTGTTGTCGTCCCCGCGCGCGCTCATGTGTCCGGCGCTGTCTTTGTACCACAACGACCCCGTGAGATGCGATCGTTTCGCGTCGCTACCGTAACTAAGCAGGGTCTCGAGGTAGGCCCGGTACGCGTACGTATTGGTCGACGGCGTCAAGAGCGTGCCGTTCAGCGACACATCGATTTTACTGAACATCGAATGCAGGACATTTTTGACCGGCGCCAGATCGGTACCGTCCCCCTGAACCACTTTGAAGCGGACGTACACTTGAACGCTCGCCAGGTCCGTGTAGTCGTTGCCCGAGCCCGGGATTTGGAACTCGATAGGGCCGCCGGCGTCGAGAGCCGTCAGCGGTTGGTAGACGTTCCACTGACAGCTCTCGATGCTCGTCTGCGTCACCATCCCGCTAAACAGGTCCAGTTCGGGCTTCACGCCCTCGCACGATGCGCAGCTATTCACGAACGCCATTATTACTCGTCGAATACATCGTCCGGTCGACGCCGTCTCTTCCGTCTACTGACGGTCGTCGCCGCTCGGCGCGGAGTCTTTATAGCGGCGCGGCGCTGCACTTTTTTCTTCTTCTTCTTTGGCGGCGCCGCCGCCGAATTCAAGAAGCTGTCGAGAAGATCGACGCCCGCCTCCTTCGCGCGTCGTTTTACCGACGTTTTCAGATTGCCGCCGGCGACGACGTCCCGCGCCACGCGCACGCCGGTGTTGAGCGCACATTTTCCCAACGCCATGGCGCCTCTCTTGAAAAGCGGCATGACGCTTCGAAACAGGCTCCCGAAGATATTGCCCAGACCGTGTCCTCGCTGCCCCCGACCACCGACGAAGACCGGTAGGTGACCGCCGACCTGTCGAACGTAGTAGTCCTCGTACGGATTCATCGGCATCGTCGTTAAAACAATCTAGATTTACAGCGTCTGATGTGAAGCGTTGCCACTAGCTTTCCCTACTCGAATGGTATCGGTTGATCAAGATCGTCTCTTATATCGACCTCGATCGTATCCAATTAATGCCGCAGCAGCTTCACGTATTGGACGCGGTCGAACGTTTCCGAAATAACGCTGCCGTTCGTACCGAAGACTGCGATGTTTCGAAGGAGCGGCGCGTACACGTCACCGACGACGCGCGATTCCACGAGATCCGTGTACACGTACAGGGTGTCGACGCCCGCCTTCATATCCACCGTAGAGCGCGAGATCATAGTACGTGTACGCGACGGGGTTGGTCTCGATAACGACGACGCCTCCCGGCTCGGGGCCCATCATCGGGGGACTCGTGACAACGTCGTTATGGAAACCAAGTACGTCTTTCAGACGGCTCGCATGATAGAGGGTAAAGGTGACACCCGGCGACATATACAGCGTCATTCGGTTAGAGACGTCACTGTACTCTAGACGCGCCTTGACCTGATCGGTACACAATTTCATTAGCTGCGCGTTGATCTGGCGCATCAGCCCGTAAGCGTCGTTGTGGAAACCGTGACTAATCTTACCCTGTCGGTATATCATGACACCGTCTACGGTCGTGTAAACACCCGGTTCGCCCAGCGGGCAAGACAGGAAGAAGTAGGCGTCCTCATTTCTCACGTTGTACCACGTGTGCGGATACTGTAGCGTCACCAGTCTGCATTCCCACTCCCCCGAAAGGTCGAAACGTCGCGGCAGCGTCGTGATGTAGTGCGTCAACGTATTTTCGGGGTGCCGCTTCATACACGCGTTGCTCGGTAGCGTCAGGTAAAAGTCAGACGATACCGCCATCGCGTCGACGTCGTCGTCGTTCTCCTCCTCGACCACCACTCATAGACGGACTCGGGAGCAGGTAACCGAGACAGCTGCTCAACAGCGCCGTCCACAGGTTGGAGTCGCCTTGACCTCTCGTCATATTGTATATACTAACGGCGATGACGAAGTACAGGACGACGACGTGACAGAGGAATACAATTTCGGCTTTACGACATTCGTTACCGCAGAACCGCCATGGAACGGGTTCGTGGACGTTGGCGTCGACGGCGTTCTCGGCGGCATCGACGGAGTCCTCGCTGATAGTCTTCGTCGACTCGCCTGAAGATGTATCGGCGTCGACGGAGTCCTCGGTGGTAGTCTTCGTCGGCTCGCCTGAAGAGGTATCGTCGCCGTGCCTCGTCGCCCCGTCGATCATCGTCGCGCCACTGCGGTCTGTCGATACAGCAGGGGCCCTTATACAAGAACGAAAATACGCTGCATAAGCCCGTCTCATGCAGTCGCCAGCACCCCTGGTGGCGAGTCCAACGAGTCATCATGACTGGCTATTCGGAACCGCCGCAGCCGTTCTATTATAGGTCCACGAGCGACTCGGCGTTGATCCAGCAGTTGAAGGAGGCCGGATAACCGCTCCATTTTACGAGCGCCTCCGACCCGCCGCCGCGACGACGACGACGCTGTAGAAACGCCTCCACGCGATACAGTTTGTCCTTCGGAACGACTACGCGTTGTAGTTCCGGTTCGTAGAAGGTGCCCTCTAACGGCGTCCCGGCGTCGTCCTTCAGGCGATAAATGGGCGGCTCGGACGGGTGCGCCTCTACGACGGTGAAGAGCTCCTCGCTCCAGTTAGCCATGTATCCTTTTTTGAATTGACCCCTCGTCTTACTGATACGTACGCGATCTCCCTCGCGCAGTTTCGGTTTTTGCCGCCGGCCGACGTCGCCGCCGCCGTACTGTCGTTGCCATACGGTCTCCTGATTCGTCGCGTCTACGCTCGCCGGCGTCCTACCGATGCTTCGGTGGTAGGCGTTGTTGTACGAATGCACGAAATCCGGTAACGCCTCTACGTAGCGCAGTGTCTCGTGTTTCGTAAAATAACGTCACATGCGCGTCTTCAAAGTCCGATTGAATCGTTCCACGACGCTCGCTTTAGTCTCCTCGTAATGCGTCACGAAATGATGTACGCCGCGACTCTTTTGGAACGTTTGCAGGGGCCGGTTCAGAAACTCGGTCTCCTTATCGGTCTGCTGCGCGTTCGGCGGCGGTTGCGCGCCGCTCAGCAGACGCTGGAAGACCGCGACGATCGACGGGCCGGACTTACTCTTCAACGGAACGCACCACGCCCGCTTCGAAAAGACGTCGATGACCGTCAATAGGAATGTTATACCGTCGTTGTGTTTTTTCAGCCTAGTCAAGTCGACCAGATCGGCTTGCCACTGTTAGTTTCGACCGCCCACGATGACGCAACGTCGTTTGAAACGGCGTTTAATCGGTTTGTGTAGGGTATAGGCGTCCTGCGCCGCTAGCCACCTCTCGACGGTCGGTCGTCGTCGGACGACCTTCGACGACGCCCGGTGCAACGCGTCGACGCCGATGTAACTTCCCGCCCGTTTCGGATCGAAGTAGAGTTCATTCAGTTCGTCGTCGTCGTCGTCGACGTCGTTTTATTGGTGGTGTCGAAGAAGCTTTCGTTTTGGACGACGACTCCACCTGGACACTATGATGGCAACGACGACGACGACCAATGAACGACGATTATTATACACGTATAGAGAGCGATAACCGCGATGACGAAGCTGACGACGATGGCCGTTATCATTCGTTGTGACGGCGGCATCGTCACACCGATTCCCACGTCGCGACGTCCAATTGTCTCTTTCTACTTTCTATTGTCTCGTCTTCGCACCGGCTTCCCCGCTGAACTGCCCACCGCCGCCCCTCCTCCTCTTCTTCTAGTGACCGCCGTCGCCGCTCCATGTACTCCCGATAGAGCGGGTTGCCTACGAATTCCATAGGAATGTTCATACCCTTCATGCGCAACCCGAACTCTCGCCATCCTAAGGCCTGTGTCGTCTTCGTTCTCGTTCCTATTAGATCGTTCACTAGATCGACCATATTACTCCCCGCGATCGTTTTACAGGCGTACACGAATTCGCCGCGGTCGTTCCATCGACACAACGGATCGGCTTTCATTTTCTCGATAAGCAGACCCGCCTTCCCTTTCAGCGTCTTCGGTATGCTGGCTATGATCTCGTGCTCTACGGCTGCCGACAATGGCGGCGGCGCCACTGTCGCCGCCGGTATCGCGCCGGCGTCGGCGTTGACCATCGACACGCGTACCGGTTGCGCCGCACGAGCCGCCTCTATCGTGTTGTAGCGACTCAGCATTTGATTGTACGACGCCACCTTATCGCGTTCGGATAAATCCGACCGCTCTAGAATGTCCTTCATGTCGCTGTCCAGGCTACTCAGCACACCTGATCGGGGCGTGCTGCTCGGCGGTGGTGGCAGGAGGCTTTCCACCAATCGCGGATCGACCAACGCCATCTTCTTCGTGTACTGCATCAATCACCCCCCGATGACCTGTCTGAGCAGTGGGAGGAGAACGGTGCTCGCTAACGGCGCTAGCAGTGCCGTCAGAAAACCACCCGCCCCCGTTTGCAAGATGGCTCGCTTCTCCTTAACCGGAACTTGTTTGTCGGCTAGTTTACGCAGGTGATCCCTGTATTTCGTCAACACGCTTTTCTGCTTCGGCGACACCTTCATGTTCCCTTTCAGAATGTTGTACGCGCAATCGCTTAGAGTACAAATGAGACCGGCCTCCGAGTGGCCGAGCACCGCTTTTCGCAGCTCGAAGTTCCGCTTATGTCTCTCCAACAGCTGCAGGGCGAAAATGTGTCTCTTCACGCGGTTCGTCGGGCCTGCCGCCGTCGGTCGTCGTTTCGCAACCACCGCGCGTCCCGTCATAGCGACTAATAAGCGTACGCGGCGACATCCCTCTCTTCTTATAGTCGACCGCCACCACCACCCTTCCGTACGTAGACGTACTGAAAGCGATCGTCCGGAAATATGCACGAACGCAGGCGCACGTCCTCTTCCGTTTCCTGTTTCAGATCCACGAAGAGATAGCCGTACGCCGCCGACGTCGCGTCTTTGAAAGCCTCTATCATGTAGTTGACCTTTCCCGGGTACATCTGTTTCGCTAGGTGACCTACTTGACCGGCGTCTCTGGGGCTCTTGAATAGCATTATGTATTGGGCGTTCAGGCTGATTGTACGGTTTTCTTTCCCTTTCGGAAACATGTTCTGTCGTAGTTGTACGACCGACGTACTACAATGATGGCTTTTTTGTAAATAGCACCGTCACCCTGCTATCAGATTCCTCCATGAGGTCGTCGAGTACTAGAAGCGTCCTCGTTTTACCGTCTAAACGTGTCGGATCCGGCAGGCCGTCTACGAACTCTATTTTCGGAGACATAGACGCGTAGGCGGTCTGCCACTGTCCGTACACCACAGGATTCTTTCGGGCGGCGGATCGATCATATCGTGTCGTATCAGACGGTCGACGAACGTCGTCTTACCGCACCCCGTAGGACCGGCTACTATACACGTAAAAGGATGCTTCAACAACGGTTCGCCCATTTTCCACGACTGATACTGCCGAACGCTTTTTACGCGTCTTTATAGGCGTCGCGCACCTCCATCAACAGTTTACCGAGCTTGTTCTCCCCCGCAACGTCCCCGATCCTGGTACCCCAGAAACCCTCCCTACTCGGTACACATTCCACCAATTCGACGTCTCCGGTGGCCAACAGCTCGGCCTTCAACTTGGCCGACCCGCCAAACTTGCTCATCAACAACCCCTTCATACACGCGACCCTAACGGCGTTCCATTCGGTTCCCGTTCTCTTTTTTCGAATTCCGTAACTGAGTCGTTTCGCTAGATAGGGCGATCGCGCTCTTTTGATACACGCGGCGCATTCGAGGTCTTCGTTGAACATCGCTTTCCTATACTGATAGGTGTGCTCGACGGACCGGAAGCCCCGACCGTACGCCGTCAATCGGCACTTATACATATTCGACAAGAACGAGCGCGATCCGCCAAACTTTATAGGTTCCGACATCATACCGTCTACTACCGATAACTCGCCACCGTCACCGCTTATATAGAGCCGCCGCCGCCGCCGCCGCCGCTAGATGGAGGCTTAGCATCTAAAAAAGGGCCGACGTACGGATTCGGACCCGAGATCTTTTGATCCCTAGTCGAACGCTCTCCCAGGAGAGCTAATCCGGCGCCGGCACTTATACAGTGGTTTATCGCGGTTATATACTAGCGCGCTATTATTGCTTACGTAAGCACAATATGTTAGTACGTCGTTGATCGCTAGGGAAAATAATCACTGTACTCACCGCTAGGTGGCACCTCAATTGTACTTAGAGAGGGGTAATCCATCACGTTTTTTATAAGTAGGTTCCCGAAAACGTTTAGTGTCACAAAAGCCTTTGATCTTTTTTATAAGTAGGTTCCCGAAAACGTTTAGGGGTAATTAGGGGTAATAAAAAACTTTTTTTATGCATAGAGTTGTGCCTAAAGGTCACCAAAAAGGTCAATTTTGAGCCTCCAGCTTACCTCTATACTACTCTAGTTCTCTCTTAGAGAAAAACGGCTTGTTAAATTTTTCTGATTCTATTATCAAACATATGAGAGTTTTGACAACCAAAAACCATATGTAAAAAGCGTCACAAGCTTGTCCCGTGGGGCAAATAACTCTGACGAAAACAAATGGATAATTGTCAAAATACTGACTTAAATTGCAGTTTACATGTCATGCTGATTAGTTGTTATTATCCACATCATTCAGTAGCTCGATAAGCGTTGTTTGTTTCATAAAACGGCTAAATAAGCCGAGCACAAACACAGGAGAACAGGAAAGACCGCAATCTTCGATCGAACTTGATGCAGGTAAATGTGTCTCACTGTGGATAGGTCCGTGCGTCTAGTTCCCCTTGTTGAGTAGACATTCGTTCTATAGAGCATCAATGTAGCTGTTGCTCCGATAGCATGTGTTTACACGAAACAGAGACTAGACAGAAGACATTCTGGAATGAAGTCATACCAGACATCATGAGAAACATAAGTCTCAGGTGCTTTGACCAGCGCCGGAGTTAGGACATATCATACTATTTCTCATTTCTCCGTACATACTGCAATATGGACTTCACAGCACAATACAACTTTCTTCCATTTAGAACACAAATCTATAGCATAATATTATAACAAATGTATTTCGGAATATACGTGGCTTGTAACTGAGACACAAAGATGACAATGATTAAATAAATTAATCATCAGGCTTCTGCAAACTTTACTACTAGCTGATTAACCGATGAGCACGACTAAATCTACTAAATCTTTATATTCTTGTGCCAGGCAGGTGAGGTAGCGGCACAACAGGCTATTCTTGACCTCAAATTATTTGGTCCAAATTAAAGGGGCCATGACCAAAAAAAGTTTTGTGGGGGCGCCCAAAAAACGTGTGGAAGGCCCTGGGATACTGTCCAGTCAGCCCAACCCTACAACCTGCACTGACTTTAATAATGTTTGCCGTACACCAAGAAAAAACCTCGTTAGCCTAACAAGAGAAGAATGAAGGTATCGGAACTGGTGGAGGACGAAATTAAGCATCACATTCTACTCACGCTGCTAACGACAGAGCAGTAAGCTCTAAGTAACACAAGGTGGAGAGATTAGCACCCTGGACAGCGAGGGGTCATTTTGACCTAAACATATCAGTCAAGTCAAATTAAATATGTGCGTGGTCTTTGTCTGACAAATACAACAAAACAGTTCCCGATCAACACTGATAGAAATGCAGTTACCTATATAGTGTGCGCGATACTGAGGGATATAGGCAGAGAAAGGCATATGGCCAAATATGGGTTTGTTTCTTTCTTCAAGTTTCCTTTGAAAGAGCTGACTGCACAAGACATTAATGTAGCACAGGGCAGTTTATTGTCTGCAGCTGTGCGTTCAACCCAAGCATGCACGCACACCCAACAACAGCGCGCACTCGCACGCACATGCGAACACATCACGTGACGCTGCATAGTATCCGTGCGGTTGAGAAGGGGGTAACAACGCATTTCATAGAACAAACACACGCACATCCGCACGCACACACGCACGCGCACATATACATATATACACACGCGCGCACGCAAGCACACACACACACACATCGAGCTAACGACACTGCATTTATCTGCACACAAACCAAGATCGACTGCAATACTACCCAATTTGTATTTACGTTGGCTACTTTAGTTTAGTAAAATATTTTTCCAGATGCTATCTATAATGATGATGAGAACGAACCAATGACGGCAGTTGAGGATGAGAACGAGTACGAACCAACGACGTCAGTTCCTGTACGAGACGACTATGTCAACGTGAACATCTACGACGTGATACAGAACTGACTGCGTGTCGTTACGACAAGAACCGCCAAACAGAATGGAAACATTGGTTGCAGAAGATCAACTAGTGTCGCAGCCAGTTGTAACGCTGTATATAGCTTATCGGTGCCCACTTGTAAGCTGAGCAACAGAAGTGGACTCTTTGACTTCCCATGGCATCGTCACCAGATAGAAGAGACCAACGGCTTATAGTGTATCTTTCGAAAGCAACGTAGAATCATTGAAGTTGCCCAAGTTTCGACATGGTGGCCGAACGGCACCAGGATTCGAATCCCAGTTCCTCCGATCAACAGTCCGGCACTCTGACCGTTCGACCACCGCGCCCCACTGACTTGTTTCGAACTGATCTGTTATTCCTTGCCGTTTGATAACTTCGGGCAATATGAAGGTAATGCATAACATGTCGTGTTCAAGATGCAGTAAACCATAAGAAATTTATCCTACCCCAGTGAGGCCATCCGATGTATTTGGGGGTAAAACTAGTTACTGGCAGAATTCAATAATTGCTAGAAGTTAATAGATTAGCCGTATTAACAAGTTTGAATGTACATTGCGCATATGGATGAGAGTGATAGTTAACTTTCTCTATGAGCCCATTTGGTCATGTCATTTGTTATTTATTTGTTTCACGCATCGTGTACATCTCAGTTCCAGTGTCATATAATTCATATAAGTGTATTATTTTATTCTGCTTTTAAATAGTAAATAGAAATGCAATCGTGTTTGCACACACACGCACACACGCACACACGCACACACGCACACACGCACACACGCACACACGCACACACGCACACACGCACACACGCTTTTAGACGCACATCACATTATTTTGTTTTATAGTTACGTTTAAGTGTTACAACGTTCCGTCTGGTTATTGTCTCACTTGAATCTAAAATAACAGTTTGTATGTAAAATTAATATGCTAACAACATTACAGTAACACTGTATTACGAGGTTAGTACATATATAGCTCAGTTGATGAAGGAAAATGGATACAAAACAATAATTCTGGGGAAATAACTGGAAATAAAGTATTCAAAACCAGCGGTGCCGACGTAGAAAATGTGTCGTTTCACAGTTTGCACCATGGCACACATTTGTCTCTACGTAAACAAAGTGTTCAATACCTCCGCGAGACACTGTGGGGTTTGTTTTGTTTTTTCTCTTTGTTCACCTATCGTGAGATGTTAAACATATGAAAAATATTTGATTACGTCTTACTTTTCCTGTTTGGGGGGAATGTTGTCTTCCTTGATATAATATTATATCAAAAAAGATAAGCGTGCGAAAAATAAACAACTCGAAAAAAGTCCAAAAGTTGACATTCTACGATCGCTAGCACCCTCCTGGCTTGTCTTATCCCGGTGAGCTTGGTATCATTTGAAAGGGTGCACTTTCTGTTATTCTAGCGTCATCTATATTTCCCGGTATCCGTTCACAGAACGGACCTACAATCGTGTCGTTTTCGGAATTCTGTACGATGTTCCGAACGATGTTGGCGGCGGGTACTCAGTACACTAATCTTCCGATTGCGGTGCTGTTTTCCTCGTCTTGAGTACGTGCTCAACTGAGTACGCCGTCTTGAGTTCGAGAGCGAGAGAAAAAGCTCTTTAGACACAATGACGCTGTTTTATTTAAATACACAAGCGGCTAAATGGAACTCTCTCGTTGACGAAGATAACAAACCTACATTTATTTATAAACAACATCAACTTCCGATTATAAAACGATGACAAGCGAAGATCTTCGCCGTTGTGACATGTTTTTATTCTGTGGTGAAATGCACAAAGGAACATCGATAAAATAATGCTAAAGGAACGTACGTCACTATGCACGATGGAACCAACATGGTACAAGACAATTCAAAAGATAAAATATCGTAATATCATTAGTAACATGATTGCCAGATTGGTCACGCTGTATTATTTATGTTATTTTGTATCAATGTATCATTCATTGGCATTGTATGTCAGTACGATGACCGCGGGTTGGACGGTGTTGAAGTTACCAGATTGCCAGATAATATTGGGAATATATTATGATGTTACGTTGTTTATAATAAATAAGTACCATGTACACACGTCGTTTTGAGTCTGCATTCTTGCCTGTGTTACAACTTATGTTATCTTGTCAATCTAATCAACTGTTATTTCCTATGGTAGCACACACGTTATTTATTGAATTCATGTTCTTGGCATAAACAACGTTATATTGTAAAAGTCTTGAAAAGTACTTGTAAGGGAGCCGCCATTATCTATTTGCTGTGCCGGAGGATTCGGGAGACAAACATAGTCTAATCTGAAATTCACCCCACGTCCAATTATAAACATATATCGTTGCGTTTCCAAAATTCGTGCGTTATGCAATTCAGTGGCATTTAATAATAACTCCATAACAGTTTTAATAACAAGTTCAAAATGGTTATTTCTTTTTTGAATTAAATCCGTGTTATACAATTAAATAACCGTTTAAAAAAATAAAGATACACATTAATATATTAATATTACTGTACATGTGTAAACATGAAGAAAATACATACACATAAATAATGTATATTGTACTTTAGATAAAAAAATAGCTTACTATAGCACTGTATCTAAACGGATTTATACTACACCGCCTGGCAGACCGATTCGAGCACCATCTCGACTTCTCTGAAAGCAAGTCGGCCGTGCTGCAGTTGCTTCAGGAAGACTATTCGTTTTCTCTATATCCTCCATTGTTTATCGCCATGTACGGATGTACACAGCTGAATGAACTGATCCAACGTGGAATAAACAAAATGCCCAAACTTCGAAACAGCAGCCAACCAGTTTCGAAACCGAATTAATTAAACTCAGAGTCAAATTTTCTAACACTGTGCCTCTGTGCCACACATGACAAAGTACTGTGCAAGAGTTTTGCAGAAGTTAATTTCTAACCACATTTCATGATACTTTATTATAACGTACTCGGTAGTATTCATCAATGCAATGATTAATAATGATATAAAATACTGTAGTAGTGCCAAAAGTAATGTAACGATATTTTGGTGTACAACTATACATTTAAAAGGATATATGCCAAACTGTACAATAGCAACACTTTTAGTTGTATCTAAATAGTTTGCACACACACAGTTATCTGTCCTGCACTTGTCTTTATGCAATAACAATCTCAGTCCGATGTTCAGCATGACCCTTAACCTCTGTATGGCTTGTTAGTACATCGCTCTTCCACTCACAAAAGGAAAACTTCATTGTTTTTATAATTGGCATAGTTTGTCTAACTTCAATTTGAAAAAAATGGTTTACCCTATTTATTAGAAATTTATAAACAATAAGTCGTTTGTCATTTCAGCCTAGTTAATTTTTGGTTGCCTGGTAAATATGATTATATTAATTGTCTAATTGTACACCTTGAAAACAATAGTTTACGAGTGTCCATTGCGCTGATGCTATATATAATTTATTATATGAATTTAATTTGTGAACTTATCCGGGATGCATTGCATATTTTGTGTGTAGTCAACTTCCAAAGGAAGGGGTCATACTTCGTGTGTTGAAAGCCTATCCTTGCCCCCGCCCTTGGGTAGCAAAATAATGAAATATCCTGACATCCAACATTGGGTATGTCTACACATTATAGTATCAACTTTGCATTGGCTAATAGCTTCAACATTTGTTTATTCTATTAATATATAGGCAAACGACAATATTTACAATATAAATAATATAATTAATCTGTGCTATTTATTACATTCCATTACTCCCAATTTAGAAAAAAAAGGTTACAAATAATAGTATTTACAGTTTGAGGCAATGGCATATAAAATGGCTGTATTGACAGGTTAATTTTATGGCCCCGAGATTTTATTTTGTCTTATTGTGAATGTACACGTGTTGTATCTGTGTGGCTAATGTTCGGGTGGTACTTTATTAATCGTCCAGCTAAACGAAACTGTTTGGAAGAAACGTTTTGTACGAATCGCTCGGCAGAAGTTACTACTTTACTTATGCATGTAAACCTCCCTCTAGGTTTTCGAAACAGTTTTTGAAGTATATATTTTTGATCACGTATATCGGATCATCGTTGAATCACTGCCATCGTCATAGTATACGGCATGTATTGACGTTTCCTTGGAATTAGCGGGCTTAGTAATTTCTAACTGGAAGTCTGCGGTGTTGACAGTGGAAAAGTGGGCATCGTTGAACGTCAAAGGGTGTAGCAGTTAATTCAGCCCGACTCGGCCGTATTGCCAATAAAGCTTGTTTTGAAACTGGATGTTTTGTTTACTTTTGAACACGCACCCGCGGTCGTGCCTTCAATTTGCGACCGTTGTAATGGGCTTACAAAACACTATTTGGCGAGCAGTATACCTTCAACATAGTATAATCTAAAGAATATCATATTAATTAATACATGAAAAAATTTGGAACAGACTACATCCTTTTAAGTAATCATGTCAAGGGGATAATAGTATGTGACCACTGATGGTCTGCACTCGATGCAGGGTGACGAGTAAGTAACATTGGACGCAGGTTCAGCAATTTCGATCCTGTGTTGTAAGTGTGTAGTCGAGTTTTCATAATCAACGACTACGTTGCAAAGCTGTGCGCAAACGATAAGATTAGGACTTAGTTCTCGTTAGTGTGCAATGATCACTTCAATCTACCTTAATGTTTTCTCCGATCGCAGTCGGATATATGCTGGAGCATCCCGTTCCATAGGTTATTGCACTTGTTTGTCGATTCAAAATGAGTGGAACCACATTTGTATTTATAATTAAAAAAACTAATAAGGTAGCTTCTATTGTGCCTAATTAATTGGAAATCAAGGTCAGAGGCGCACCAAGACAAAATGATTGGTAAATCTCAAAATCAATAAGTTGTTTTATATTGTCAACAGATGGATGGATACGCCAGGGAGTTATGGTGGATAAACAAGGTTATTTCTATAGCATTGAATCAGTTGCGGGAGGAAGCTCTAATATCATTGCACCAGACTGTCATCTTGTCAATACCTAAGTTGCAGATGCTTGGAAGACAGATTCTTGGTGCAGGATAAGTTCTTAAGCAATTTGAACAAATGCCATCTCAGACACTTGAGCTTGTTCGATTGTGAGTATCTGTGGGCATTGTCTCTATAGAAATGTTCACAAGTGTCCCAGCCTATGGTAGACGGGTCCTGTACTACACTAAGGCTAGACATCGCATTGAGTACTGTAAGACTTGTGGTTTGTCATGTCATTTTCCTGTGGTGTAGCTGTCAAATTCGAAACAGTACTGGTGTGCCTATGGTGTTTATGAGCATTGGGCTGGCTGCTGAGTTAATACAACGTCAGCATATCCTTGGTCTCATTGCTTGATAGGAACATCATTGTGTCTCTCATGTGAGTGGGATGTTCAAATGTGTAGGATCTGATTCGCGTAAATATTCATCTCCGCTGCTCCGTTGTGCGTTCTCTGAGTGGCGCAGGTTTATGACCACAAACTCATCGATAGCTTCCAAACGAACCTACTCTGCTGATGGGATGTTGTTATGTATATGAAGAGGAATTATCTCAATTGATACAAATTCAAACATGTAGCTTGTTGTCTTGCTATGCAGATTTCCTGCGGCATTTGAACCATTTCAAAGGTTTTATTGTGTTAGCACCGTGTTAAAGTGTTTAATGGCCGTTCCCTGGCAAGACGTTCTTGTCTGACAGAAACGATATTGCCGTGAAGTTGAGCTGTTGTTAGAAATTGCAACCGCGTGTTTACTCGCTGCAGGGGTGCGAGCAACCGTACAAACATTGAGCAACGTCTTAGAGATATATATGTGTTGCCATGAATATCATAATAATTTAATATTTTATTATGCGTCGTTTATCCGAGTAAAATACTTGCTCAAAGGCGCTACAAAAGTAAAATATAGGTCATGATAAATTGCTATACATTATATTAAGTTAAAACCAATTAAATGGGGTAAAATACAATAGGAAATAAAGCAATTTAAGAAGCTAATAATAAGTAATCATTAAATGTCATTCAGCAGCATCGGCATATGTATATAGTTTGAGGTAAAACAAATTAAATGAGCTAACACACATTATGGATAAAACAGTTAATAAGTTGATAAATATATAAATAGTTCATAAATGTCAGCAGCAGCATCGGTGATGTTTAAAGTAATGCCTCAAAGGCCGTTCGAAAAAGATGTGTCTTTAACTCTCCCTGAACTCATCAACGGTTGTAGCTTTTCGCACAGCAGTGGGCAGGGCGATCCACAATACTGGGCCAGCCACAGAGAAAGAGCGACGTTCAAAACGTTCAAGACTATATCGCGGAACATATAAGTTCAGGTCAGCGAATCTCAATAATTGGGCTGGCGTGTGTGACGTTAGTAATGCTGAAATATCCGCAGGGGCTAGATGGTGTACAGCGCGATACACCATAAGCAGAAGCTTAAATTCAAACCATCCTAGTATCAAATCATCTCAGTATCTTATGGTAGATTTTGTATGGTGTCTCGTCTCCTGGTCGGCATCAATACGCATGAATGGAACAGTATTGCTCGTGTTCAATGTTAAATCGCCATCTACAAAAACACGTGCCGCATTTTTTTTTCTATGATTTCTACTTTTTGTATGCGAACGATGTCGTCGTGGATATTGTGTGCGTAATCACGTCTGCTATGTCTAATTGTAATGGAGGAAAAATAAGTATCGGATAAGTTAACGATTTCCTCTTAGACGGCTTGAACGTCGAACGCCAAACTTTCAGGGATTAATCTACAACCCCACGAATAGGACGAAAAACCTATATATTTTAGAAATACCCGATATATGTGACGATTATTAACATTGATGTGGTAAATCAGTTGTTCAGAACTTAAAACGGGATATGTGCGTAATACGTGAAACGTAACCTAACCATCGCAGAAACAACGCGCGCGGCAAATACTTCGGGAAAACTTATATTTATATTATAATGTGTGTATATTTAATTTCCATCTGTTTTAAATATGTTCATATTTTCCTATTTTATTTTTGAATATATAACTTTATTGTTTAATGACTAACTTCATAGTTTGTAAGAAAATAGGTCAAAATCATACTAAGATATCACAGAAAACTGGCAACAATAGTTTTCATGTTCACAACAATAATTAGCTAATTTAAAAACAATTGCGAAGATTATACCAAACATTTTCACAAACGTGATTTTTCTTACATGAGCTGGTGAACTAAAGTTATTGTCTAATCATACATGAAATACAAACTTTAAAAAAAAAACTGTTGGTTTCATTTCACGGTAGGCCAATCAGTTGTGTAACTGGTTCCCTGGCAAGTGGTTTTATCATTCTCTATTACTGTAACTATTTAGAACACTCTACAAAAAATAGTTAGCTTCTTAAATATTGGTCGATGTATTATCCTGAAAACATTATCTAGATAATAGCATAGCAAAATATATCGATTGTGTTCTTTCATGTTAAAAAAAATAACATCAAAGATATTTCCACTGGTAAAACCTCACAGAATGCTCTTATCTGAATATTCGGATCTTTAGTATGTGTATGTGTGTGCGTGCGTGCAAGCGTGCGTGCGTTCTTATGTGCGTGCATGCGGGTGTGTGTGCATGTGTATATTCGTGTTTTGTGCCCGCGTACGTGCATGCATACGAGAGTGCATGTTGCTATATGAATGTGCAAGCATGTGTGTGCGTTTAATATTATAAGAACATATAGAGGTTCAATATGTTATCATAATTGTTAAGTGTTGGTGATTTTTTAAAAAGATGTATCTGCATGAAAACATATTATATGTATTTCAGGTAACGAAAAGCTTGACACGTTAATTTTAAGCGTTGGCAACAGCCCAGACAGAACTACATACACACCGTGCGCACGTCACTACGGCCGAGTGGACGGTGGAGCAACAGTCGAAGTGATATGTCGAGGTGTCACCCGCTATCTCAGTTTCAGGCGGGATGGTGGTCATCAGCCCCATTTAACCGGATTGTGTGAAGTCGTTGTCATTGGTCATGAACATGTTTGTAAGTAGAAACGGCGATGGAATAAATTTGCTACACAACCATTGGTGACGGTGTTATACATAACTATTCTTTGAATGTTCTATATACAAAACCTTGCAATCTTGATACTAAAATTGTAGTGGTATTAATAATTATTAATTCGGGATATAATAAAATCACAAGTAAGCAACAAATAAATATCTTATGGATACCATCTAACAACTTTTGCATATATCGCAAAGTGGATGTTAAAAGTTTTATTCGACAAATTAAACTATGTAATCACACGCAAGCGATGTCTGACTAACTGATCAAGTAATGTATGTGTATAGCGTAGACGCAAAACTACTTTACAATCATATGAAAACATAATATTCTTACATAGATCATCCTTCGACATTGAAGATATCAGCAGTTCATCTGCGGTCGTAACTTGGCCAAAGGCAAGGGGAGTCGCCACCGACTTGAAGAGTCACTATTATTACGGGAGGAACAACTACTGAAGTAATTCGATTCAAGACAAAGTGCATTGGTAAGTGTTTTAGATATGCTAATGTAAAAATGCTGTTTTTGGGTTGTCAACGCCTAAGAAATATCAAAAACGTACAATGTACACAATTCGACTAATTTGAAATGCAATTAATTGTTTATATTTTGTGTCGAATATGAGTAGTTTGTTTCTTTTGTGTTGACTATGTGTTTTTTGTTGTTGTGAGTGTGCGTATGTATGTTTGTACCATGAATACCAATGCAAATTTGTTTATTAAACATAGCTGTATCAAATGTACCTTACGCATTGTTTTATATCCCACGACTACGGAAAAAACAACTCTTGTAACAATTTTTGCCATATTAACAAAGTGGTACAAATATTGTTTCGTCTCAGCTCCAGATAAACCCATTATCGAGAAAGTGAAGCCGTCAGCTAAGAACGAGTCGATCGGTGCCAGTATCCTCGTCGTTTGGAAGGTATGTAATACATAATCATGTAACGAGGCTATATTTGGCGGAGATAGATCGTAGAAATTGGTGGTGCAGAAAAGTTGATAAACAAGTGGAATTACTGATTGACAAGTATTATTCTTGCCTTAATATCATTCATAAAGTTGCAGTAAACATATATTGAGTAGCAGTTGTGCTTAAAGTTAGTTAGTTAAAGTATTCTTGAACGCCTTCTTAGTATAGTGAGTGATAATAGGGTAACTTAGCCTTCGATAAGTTGTAAGCAAGATTTAACAAACCTGATTATGTGCTAGAATATATAGGAGACAAAGTAACAACCATCAAACTACTTACATAAGATAATATCTGTGTAAGTCAGTACTTGCTAGATATTTTGATTAGGTAGCATTGTTATTAAAATTAAGCAAGGGCGATAGTCGGGCGGTGTAACCTAAATAAATAAAGCAGCCTAACGTAACGTAATTGATTATATTAAAATTAGGTTACTACCGGTAATGTTAGTGTTCGTGATAGAATAAATAGTCGGCTGTGTAATTGAAATCTGTAGCATAAAGTGTGCTGTAGTCCACAGGAAACAGTCTTTATAAAGACTAAGTTAGTTAAGTTATTAAATAAATTCTCATAGGGATATGGCGCCTTGCAAGCGGCAAGTCAAGGCAAAGCGACACTTGGTGTGCGATCACTGCCACAGCTGGGTAGATTTTGCATTGTCCGGCTGAGGGAAGTCATGGGCAGAAACCATGGAGGAAGGATTCACTTTTCAGTGCATTGGATGTTGGAAGGTGGAGTGTCTGCAGAAGGAAATAGTTAGGTTGACAGATATTGTGAAGGGAATGGAGATGGGAATTAGAAAGGAGACAGGTCGAATGGAGAGAGACGACAGGGAGAGAGGTAAGAATACTGCAAGACTGAAGGAGAATAGTAGTGGCAAGAAAACTGAGGAAAGAAGACTGAGAGGGGGAAGGTGATTGGAGGGGAAGAAATTGGAAAATCGACGACAGGTGAAGGTGACAGGGGAGAAAGTGACCGTAGAGAAGGAGGGAGGGAAGATGGGACGGGAAAGGAGAGCAGAAAATGAGATTGGAGGAAAGATGAAGGGACGAAAGGAAATGAGAGCGAATGTGATAGAAGAGAAATCAATAAAAGCGACGCTGACAGGAGGAAAGGTGACAAGAGAAAAAACGACAGGAAAGAATGGATCGGAGGAGAATGTGACAGGAGAGAAGACGACAGGGGAAAAGACAACAACCAGACAGATGCAAACCGAAGAAGGAGCTACTCAAAGGCAGTGGTTGAGGGGGCAATGAGGAAAGAGAGGGTGTTTATGGGCGACTCCATTATGAGAAAGACGGACAAGACACTGAGCGAGGGGAAGGACGTCGTTGTTTGTCTACCGGGGTATTGAACATGTAACTGACAGGGTAGAGAAGGTGTTGGGACATGGCAAGGGAGGGTCTATACTGGTACATGTAGGAACAAATAATGCTGACAGGGAGGGAAAACCTGGGATAGTACAGAAGTATGGAGAGTTAGTGAGGAAGCTAAAGAAGACAAGAGTTGAACAGATAATTCTGTCATGAATTTTGCCAGTTATGGGAGGAAGGGGAGCAACTGCAAGAGGATGGCGATCAACGCATTAGTTGAGCAGATGTGTGAAGATGAGGGGGTGGGATTCACATATTTATGAGGATACTTTGTTGGGAGGGAAGATATGTACATAAGAGATGGCCTCCATCTTAGTGGAAAGGGGGCAGCAGTTTTCTCAGAGAACCTGCTGCAATCTGTTGACAGTGGGACAGGTTGCATCTATTTAAACTAGATTCGCAGGGGGGACTCACAGAAAAGCCTGAAACTGGAGGCGTAGATAAAGACAGCACAAATAAATCAGCAAGGAACAGTCTGGAAAACTCTTCTGAAGCTGGATATAAATGTGTTTGTTTAAACGCAAGGAGTATTGTAAACAAAAGAAATGAACTAAACATTATGGTAGAAGATACTGACCCTCACATAACAGGTATAACCGAATTATGGGCCACCACCGTTATATCAGATGCCGAATTGGGACTGACAGGATATGTAATGTTTAGAAAAGATAGAATAGGAAGAAAGGGTGGTGGAGTTATTTTGTATATTAAAGAATCTATCCAGGCTTATGAAATAAAATTGGAAAGAAAAGCAGATTGCGAAGAAGCTGTTTGGTGTAACATAGTTACAGGAAACTCAACGTTAACAGTTGGGTTAGTTTATCGAAGTCCAAATATAAGCATAGAAGAGAATGAAAAAATACAAAAAGCTATAAGGGAAGTAAGCAAACGGGACTGTATTATTATGGGGTATTTTAACCATGGGCATATACAATGGAAATCTCTACAGAGTATGGGGAGTGAGGACCACAAGTTTTTAGTTTTAGTTCAAGATACTTTCCTTTCTCAACATGTGCTAGAACCAACCAGGGGAGAGAATGTGTTAGACATTGTTTTGTCCTCACAGAATGAATTAGTTGAAAATGTCAAGATATGTGAGCCACTGGGGAGCAGTGATCACAACCAGATACATTTTACCATCAAAATAAAATCAGAAAGGAATAGTAAAAAGCAGTATATGAGAAATTTCCACAAAGGACATGAGGAAATATTTAGCAAAGATAGACTGGAATAAGACACTGAAAAATAAGAGAGCAACAGAATGCTGGAATATATTAAAGAGTGAAATTAAGTGCATAGTTGATAAATGTGTACCCTTCAAAAAACGAGGGAAACGGTCCAAAAAGAAACACTTATCGAAAGAAGCCATTAGAAAAATTAAGTATAAACAAATGATGGGAAGTCATATAGATGTACTGGAAATGATGAACACTACAACATTTATAAAGAAGCACTTAACCAAGCTACAGCTGAAATTAGAAATCCAAAGAGAAGCTATGAACAACAATTAGCTAGTAATATAAAACATGACAGCAAGAGTTTTTATGCGTATGTTCGAAGCAAACAGAAAGTTCAAGATAAGGTCGGTCCTCTAGAAGATAGTGCTGGAAATATAATATCAGACCACCAATATAATATCAAACCATTAATGGGAAAGAGAGAAAATTTGTCAGTTGTAAAAAAGACATCATTTCACTTTTCTGCACCAGCTAAAACACCAAACTGCAATTAACCACTTATATCAAAGTCTAGCATCACAGTGACTGGGTTTGCAGTGGTTGTGGCCACATAATGTGTTGATGGCCACTCGTTCATGTGGCACTCGCAACCCAAGATTGGTAACATTTATAAGAGTAACTTGTTGACACCAAGCATCCTCTTCCTGACTGGACATTCATTCACTGTGTACAATTTGGTCAACCTACTGAACCTATTCGCATTGTCACCCCGCCAGTGCTACAACATACAGCGGGCATACATACTGCCAGAGATAGAGGACATGTGGACATGCCAGAGGCCACCATGTCAGCTCTGGCCGGACAGGACGTGGTCGCATCAGGCGATGCAAGATATGACAATCCAGGATACAACGCTACATTTGGCATTTACTGCACCATGGACATTGATAGCCAACTGATCATTGCTCAAGAAACTGCTCAAGTCAGAGGTCAAGAACAGTTACTGGATGGAAGTGGAGGGCCTGAAACGCTGGTTAGACAACCTGATTGATCATGGGGTGAAGATCATCACACTTGCCACTGACAGATATCCCAGCATTAGAAAGACTTTGTTAGAGGACTACAAATAAATAAAGGTTGTTGTCTGCCAAGAAAGTTGAGGTTGTCCCTTCGATAGGCGCAATTGCCAACCACCTGTGGTATTGCGCATCAGCTTGTGGTGGTGACCCCCGCTTGATGAAGGAGATGTGGATCTCGCTCCTCCATCACATCAGGAATTCCCATTCATGGACAGCGGGCGCAGTGTTGTACCGGAAGTGCAGTCATGCAATGTATAAACAACAAGAAGTGAAAACAACACCATGGCTCACTAAAGGTACAGAAGCCTTCACTGTCCAGAAGGTTATACTGGATTGCCGCCTACTGTTTGATATAGAGAGCGTTACGAAGTGTGTTCACACTGGTGAACTGGAAAGCTTACACACCCTCTTCCTCAAGTATGCACCCAAGTGGAAGAATCTCAGCCGTCAAAACATCATAGCCTGACTCCACTTGGCCACCATTGACCACAACACAAATACACAGGTAAGGTTTGTGATATTAATAGTGTTAACATTTGATGTTACAAAATAATGTATCAGTTGCTTGACAAAGCTGCACACTTTAGTAATCCAGCAAGGAAATAAACCGAAATGACTAAAAATCCCTGCCTGTACTCAATAGCAAAGCAATATTAGGAATACAGTTTCAAAAATACAATCTCACTGCACAAGAGTATGCATGCAAACAACAGATACAATAATTATAATTGAGGACATTTGTTTACTGTTACTTGAATTGTTTAATTATATATAAATGGAATTGGAATGGTATGCTTCGGAATTGCTTATTGAAATATAAACTTATCCATATATAATATAATAAATATATAAACATCATTATATATAAATTATATATATATATATATATGATGCAATGATAAATATTTGAATGTATTATGGAATTGGAATTCATTGGAAGTTGAAATTGAAAAGGATGGCATAATTCGGAACCGATTAAAAAATGACATTAGCCGTTTGATTTCAAGGGAGAGTGCATACAAGCAAGATGTTTGGTTTACTTTGTGCATGTTACAGCTATAGCCAGCTATTCTTCAGATATTTCTATTGTTATACTTATTTTATATTTATCATTTGTCCAATCACCGGGAAATGATGAAAACAGCAGACAACAAGCTACGGTATCAGCTGCAGTATTCAAGTCTGCTGGGTATGAAGTGAAGAAAGTGATGGCGTCAAAGGACTACAGCTTCCGAGGAGAAATTATAGAGGGCATAACAGCTAGATGCACGAGTGGCCCAAAGCTGCGAAGTGTGCTCCAAGTTGCGACATCGAGTAAGGAGGTAACTCTAGCAGAGCATGCTGGCATCGAAAAACCAGCAAAAGAGGAGGTTGTGGCAAAGCAAAGAACCCGCTTTACGGAAAACTACTTGTATCCATATCAATTCGGTTTAGTGCCACCAAATTGATACGCCATCCAATTTCAAATGACAATAGATTTCTATGCTTAAATAACATTGTTTGAACATCACTGGCAGAAATAGAGACAGTTTTAGGCAAAGTGGATTCTCAATACTGTATAGGGCTTCCTAATGTAAGGAACATCCACTTGAAAGCTTGTATCCTAGTTGTGGTATGCAATGTGTTTTATTATACACTATTCGAGGTAGGGAACTTTGGGTATATGTAATTTACTGGAATAGTTTAACGAAGTCCAAACATGTTACTTATAGTGAGTTTATTTCAACAGACCACCATTTCTCAAACATCACACTGAACTGTACCTTTATTTGTTCATATGACTATACATGTTTAATGTGGCTTCTAAGACGTGTGTCACAAAAATGATAAGGGCCATTGCCATTAAAACTGGACTGTTACCATCAAGTTTAGTAAAAGTAAAGTGCCATCTTACAACAAAATATATATGTTTTGTTTAATTTGTATGTTTAGCCAGTATTATTAAAGTGTACTACAAACTAATGAAGTAGCAAAGGATTCAGCTAGAAGATTTTTTAAATATATATTCATACTTCATTGTTAGTATTATATTTGACATTATCACAAAATAACATTTCAAAAAGTACTTAATAACAATAAGAACACTTATATAGTGCCATAAATCTAGATAAATCCATTTGGAGGCACTTGATAGATTTTGAAACTAGTACTACAAGTTTTGAATCTGTATCTTGAATAATATGTACTTGTTTTCTTGACAGATGCCCCTAGTGTTGAAACCCACAAATATGTCAAACATTGAAAACTGGTGTATGAATTTGACTAATGCATTGGCACAGTCTGCCATGTAGTCTTATTTATTTATGTTTTTGTTATGTATTGATATATGTAGATTTAATGTGGCCGCAGCTTGTTTGATGTTGGAATAAAGGAGGATGGATTCATATATAAAAGGTTGGTAAGGGGCATATTTTATTGCCAATCAGTATGCACATCAAAGCATACCCATAAAATACACTGTACCCGTATATAAGGAATTGTGTACAAGAAAGTGTTGCTGTACACAAATAAACAATCAGTACAATATATACACAGTGCATCAAACTGCTAATCTACGACATCAAAGGTGAGGGGCTACATGCCGCCCCTCCAAACTCGATATAATGAACATTATTATAAGTGTACAACACATCGTAATAAACACACGTCGGTTCCTTGTACTTAACCATCTATGTAAATGAAGTGCCACAAGCAGTGGTGGAGGAGAGGAGGAGGTGGTCAAGACAGAAATATAAACGACTTACTCTGATCGATTCGAAATCGGACTGGGAAAGATTGAAGATCTTCTCCCATGATACCAAGCGGTGGGCTAGTCCACAAACCAATAGGGGTGGAAGGTTAGACTGACACAATCCATAACGAACATAAACATACTTTTGGCTGTGCCAAGAAGTTGTTATTTATGTTTTTGTTATGTATTGATATATGTAGATTTAATGTGGCCGCAGCTTGTTTGATGTTGGAATAAAGGAAGATGGATTCATATATAAAAGGTTGGTAAGGGGCATATTTTATTGCCAATCAGTATGCACATCAATGCATACCCATAAAATACACTGTTACCGTATATAAGGAATTGTGTACAAGAAAGTGTTGCTGTACACAAATAAACAATCAGTACAATATATACACAGTGCATCAAACTGGTGTGTGAATTTGACTAATGCATTGGCACAGTCTGCCATGTAGTCTTATTTATTTGTGAATTGTTTATCCATATGAATAAACTGTTGATATATTTCATGTTGGCTTCAGTATTACAAATCAAATTATGAACGGGGACATGCAAGACATTACAGATCACATTGTTGTTGCAAAAAATGGGATTAGAAGGCACGGAGTAATTCATTCTACCTTTTGGTCAATCTAATCTTACTTGTTCAGGGATTTTATTTTCAATGTACACTCACCTGTATAGTGCAATGTCAATAACTGAAATTTTCATAAACCCCATTCGCTTCTGGATTCAGCGCAGGCTGGTATAACACGTCTTTTGCCTTTTTAAATCTCCCCTTGACCACAACGTGAAGTGACGATATGCGGTTAATCGAATCAATCGATATGTTCTGAAAGTTAATTTATTTGCATTAGTTGATAATAAACAACCGTTATCTTCAAATTATTATTATACTGGCAAAACTGTGTGTTTTATAAATTTCACATCATGAATTCAGTGAATTGGTTCATTTGTTTGTGAAGGGCTGTAATAAGTATGATTGTAGGACTACATTTCATGATGTGGTCTTGATAACACACACATAATATAATAATATTTTTATTATATTAAAAACTCCACTTAAAATATTTTTGTATCAATAATACATTGCACAATGTCCTGATTATACATCTATTAGTGCATGATAGAGTGCAATTTGTCTACATTTTTATATAAATTAAGCAAGTTGCTTGAACACTTTTAAATAGGGAATTAAGCAACTGTATAAAAAGGATGCACTCGTCCTGTCAAGAATAAAAGAATGTTTATTAAGAAAATGATCAAAAATGGTTTGACGAAAATCATAGACATAGTATTTTACGAAGATAGAATGAACCTGAACATTTGAGGTGGGAACAAGTATAATTGCTCTATTTAAGTTTGAAATAGTTATTGCTAGAATAATTACTCGATACCTGTTCAACTACGTAGTACTTACCTACTAGCTATTGGTCGAATCAACGAGTCTGCACGCAAATAATACAATGACAACAGACCGACTTCCAAGTTCCAACACCGCCCTGTTGCCCGTGGCGTTGGTGCAAACAGTTTTGAAGTCGTCATAGACAAAGTCGGTAATGCAGGCAACTGTAAGGTGTGTCATACGGTGCTGTACGGCAGCTATCTCCCTACAGCACAGCGACTCGATGTGCGTCGACATTGGCACGCAGTGTCCACACAAACACCATGCGAAATTATTAAGTCGCGTAATGCCTTCGTCGTCGATAGACCAACTGTACACTGTCCGACTCCCACAACTGACCCGTGGATCGCACACTGTCACTGGTGACTGGGTGAAACCCGTATGGCACAGGCCGTTTGTGTGTGTCAACCATACCAACCGTAATTTCCGAGTGACAAGTCAAACTAGAGTCTTCATCTGTCGTATCCATTTTCTCCAAAGTGATAAGGAAGTTTTAAAAATCACGTTTAATAACTCGTCGAGCTACCAAAATCCTTCGACGTCTTTGTCAACAACAAATGAAAAATAGTCCTGGTATGCGCGCGCATCCAATATTCTGACCTTTGCTTTGAAAGCCCCGTCCCCTTCTGGCAGTGAAAATCTTCATTCGGGAAGAGCAACGTTAACAATGTTTTCATTGGTTATAAATCGTTGCCGTTTAATTTCAGCTTTTTATTTCGAACGCGTATACAACTGATTTGTTGACCTATAGAACACCTACGTGTAAAATAAGGCACCATAGCTTTGTTTTTGCACAGAAATGTTTACTAATGAAGTAAACCGAAAAAAACCGAAATTTAACATTGATTAGAGAGGAGTAATTCAAACCACTCGCTTGGAACAAAGATGGCGATGGTTTTATTTTCAGTTTGTCTTATAAATAAGTACGTTTCTGTTACCATTAATGTATATTTATTTAGTATATATTTAAATATGCAGCACGAAACAGCTGCATTTCATTTCCCCTTTAAAAGTGATGGAGATAGACAACATTTACAAGATGATCTTGACAAGTTGATCAAATGGTCTGAAAAGTGGCAAATGCTGTTCAATTTTGGGAAATGTAAATGCCTCCACGCAGGATGTGGGAACGAATAGGTAGAATATACAATGGGGGGTACTGTACTAAGTACTACTGTAAAAGAAAAGGACTTAGGGTTAACCATTAGTGCTGATATGAAGGTTTCAGAGCAGTGCGGAATTGCAGCATCAAAGGGAAATCAAATCCTTGGATTAATTAGGCGAAATATAGCGTATAAGGAAAAAGAGCTAATAATACCGCTGTACAAAACAATAGTTAGGCCTCATTTAGAATATTGTATTTAAGCGTGGAGGCCATATCGCAGGAAGGACATGCTAGAAAGGGTGCAGAGGAGAGTAACTAAAATTATACCAAAACTGAGGGATCTTAGTTACGAAATACGCCTTTAAAATGCAGCATAACAACACTAGAGACCAGGAGATTGAGAGGAAGTCAGATAGAAGTGGTTAAAATAATGAATGGTTATGAAAATATTGATAGAAATATTTTTTTCTCAGTTAAGAAAGATAGAAGGACTAGAGGACATGAAGTTATATTAGCAAAGGAGCAGTGTATATTATATATAAGAAAGTTCTCATTTTCACAAAGGACTGTAAATGAATGGTACAGATTATCTGCTGAATGTGTGGGTGCTAGTAGCGTGAATACGTTTAAAAATAAAATCGACACATACTTGTTAAATGTTGACAGTATAAATACTAACAGCAACAGCAACAACAGCAGCAACAATTATTATTATTATTTAGTTAACCATTTTCTAAATATGAATACACCAATTGTAGTTTTGTAAATATACATATTTTATGTTGAGCGACTCAGAAACGTGGACGACTCACGTCATCACCACTAATGCAAACTCAAAACTGTTGCCGTTTTGGTTGAAATAATCGATTGTGTTCGAAGGATGTTTGATCATAACGATTTTAAATTGCAATGGTTCTCGATTTACGTAACCACTCACTACTGAAAGCAGTTCACATCAACATTTGCGCAAGAGTAATCTGTATTAATAATATACACTGTTAATAAACTAATTACGGTGGCAGCATTTTATAAATTCAAACATGTTCAAACATGTGAAAAGTTACGTGGAATCCTTAACAGGGTGATAAATTGAATTATATGTTAAGATTTATTTTGTCCAGGAAAATATTGAAATGTCCTCATTCGTACAAATGTGTGTCTCTTTATTTACAGAAGTTTGCTCATAGCGGCTGTGATGCATTAGCAACCGTTCGTGTGGAGTTCAGACAGCAGAAACCAAAGACGAGTAAATGGTTTTGGAAATATACAGAAGACACCACCAGTACACAACTGACAATACGAAATCTCGACAACGAATTGTACGAGTTGAAAGTGACGGCCACTAACAATGAGGGAATTAGCTCTTCCAGTAAAATCACCAGCGCCACACCAACTCCAAGTGAGTAGAGTTTAGGACGTACTGCTATACAAGTCTAACACTTACAAAACTGACGGTAGCGTCTTACCTGATTAATGCTGCGTTCACACAGAGCGTAAGCTGTTTTATTAAGTGGCTTAACTTCTCGGGTTCGACAATTACGTAACTTGGAAAAACTGTAGAAAGGACGCGTGGCGTTGCGAACAAATGTGCATCGTAAACCAGTTAATATTTAAGTTAAGTCTGTTAAGGTTTTCTGTGTGAACACAGCATTAATTTACATGCATAATGAGTACACAGTCCAAGCCGCCTTGTAGCGATAACGCCGAACCAACATAAAGTTGTGCGTATACAACATCCATGTTATTGTTCGTTTTGTTCGAAATAACCTTTGCATACGAAATGTTGGCGCAGTAGATCAATAAGAGGGGCTTCGAGCAAATGTGGAACATACAACTTAATCTTCAGCGAGTAAACCGTTTTATAACGGATGCTTCCGTGAAGCACCAATATACGTACAACATTGTACATCGTCGTTTATCCTAATAATCGCAGCCCAAAAGTATGTTATAGCAATAACATTTGTAGTCGTACATTAATGTAGAATTACACTGTAACAGCATGCACATATATAAAAAAACTATTTACATTGTGATTTTGTCAAACAAACCAGTCGCTATGTTACATGCATATTGTCAAAATACATCGGATGTCATGTAAAGATCGCTAGCAACGGAAATACTCATACGACTGTTTAGACCACGGTGAGGAGACCGCTGTGTTCGAGACAAACCGGTCTGCAGGAGATTGGGACAGTGACGAGGTGACGGAGCAAGAGAAGAGCGCCAGAGCCGAGTATGTCAACACGCAGCAGGTGACTCGGGGCGTCGCTGTCGCTGACATCGCCGCTTACGTCGAAGGCTAGAGATGTCACGACGGCTTCAAGAGCGAGTTCCAGGTGCGATACTCAAAAAACCTCATATACGTGTTGTTTCGCGAACGAACTTAATTAGCCACCAATAAACTGTAGTTTATTGCATTGTTATGCGCACGTTAGCATTATTGAAAAGGTAAAAAAAAATTATTATAGTACAAACTGCACTAGTATTTGGTGTCATTTAATGGTAATTACGATATCAATAACATATGTAGTGTTTGTTTGTACAGTTATATGATGCCTTGCAGGAACTGCCGTCTGGCATTCGAGCAAATTGAATCGCGACAAAGAAACCACAGAACAAACAAAAAAACCGATTCCAAGATATCGTAGCGTGTAAGTAAAGCGACGACGTTGCATTGGTGTAAGTTAAATATGTTAGGGCAACTATGTTTTAGTAAAATCAAAAACCTACATCGATAATAGTTTGCCTACATTCCCAGCACACCTGCACGAGAGCGTTGTTAATTCACATTACTGGAATTATTAAGTGTTCTAAATTTGTCTCTAGCTCTTATACACACGTTTTATGTGATCAATTTTTACGCTAACTTTCGCTCATTGCTTTGCAAAGAGGAGAGTAACAGCTAATAAAAGAAGGACAAGTGACAAGATGCAGTCGTGATCACCAAAGTTGTCAAACTTTGCAATGTTCAATGCATCGAAACAACGAGCTGTTAAACAATTGTTCATTCGTAGATGACCACACTCGCGTCATCTTGTCGGCAGACAAGGAACATGGTGATTACATCAACGCAAACTACATTATGGTGAGTACTTATACGAATATATGACACTAAATTAAAATAGAATAATCCTAGTAAGCCTTGGCGATCTGGACGTATTTGAATAGTATACGTATTTTAGGCTACAATCCGGTTAGCTAGAATTCTTAGCATCAGGGGCAGGCAACATTTTTGAATGGAGGGCCAAACATATGACTTGGTCTAAGTCAGCGGGCTACACATGTATGATTGAATATCGATGATCGTTAGCCTAATCCTCGTGAATACTGGTACACTATGGCATGTAAGGAATCTGAACATAAGCAATCTTGTTTACAACCTTGCATTGCAATACATTTTACAAATATATCTAACAAATCGACACCAGTTACGAATAATACATATTATTTGTTTATATCAAACATCAAACTCTAAATGTGAACAACTCTTGGACGTGACTATATACCGCACCCATTATTCATGGTCAGTGTTCTTGGTGCAGAAATGCCATCATCATGACTAGTTGGACACTTGCTGCAGTCGCTGTGCCACCAAGCAAATTTGTAATGAGCTTAGCGTATTTGATCAGATCAGGAAAGTGTTTCGTCGCCAAATGCGTGTAGTAACACCCCGAGGGGACACTACCCTTACACGTGGATAGGGATGTGCAGCCGAAGGTCACATACCCTTACTCTTGACAAGGACATCCGATATCAAAAAGTATACCCTTAATCTAGGAACAAATTGAGGGGTCGTCTCTAGTTGGAACACTTGACTTCTCGTGGCCGAATTTCCCGCGAAAATTGCTTCGAGTAGTTGCCGATATGCACCGAAATATACGCGATAGGCAACCGTGAATGCTGCGATAGAAAGCTAGCCTTGTTCTAGGGAGAGTTCCTCGAAATGATACTCTTGTCTAGGGAACTTCTGTATAATGTTGGCCTTTGTTCTAGTGAGAACATGTGAAAAACAGACCCTTAATCTAGGGAAAAATGACCCTTGAAGTCGGCATATACACAGTACTGCTAGGATAGGCAGTGCACCCCCGGGAGTAACACTCCACAAGCGTCAACTCTGTGGCGGTAGCTTTGAATGTCATAGAGCCGCACTGTAATTCGGTGAACTCTATCCGTACAGCTTCGGCGCATCGTCGAGTTCCACGTGGAACAGATTGGAAAATAAGGCAACTTCTCACTGCGAGTCCTAAGATCAGAAAGATACCCAGCCTTGCGTTTTCTCCGAAAGTAGCAACGTAATCTCGGAAGCGGAGACGAACTGGAAAATGGTGTTGAATTTGTTGTGCCGCCTCGTCGGTATACCTTCAGCTTATTGTAACCTGTACCAGGTCTTACTCTATGGGGGTACGTGCAATCCAGGCCCCTAGATTCGCCTATGGCTAAAAGTTAATTGAACTGCCAATGGTTTAGGCCAGGAGCGCAAACCTATTTTACGGTCTTCACGATGATACTCATAGTGTTCTGCATTTTCATTTACTTGGCATTCAGGCTCTCTTGAGGGATGTTGCAGCAGTTGTTGCTACCATAGAAGGTCGATCTACTGTTGTTACCCCGCGCGCCGCATTGTGGACAATCTAACTTTTAGTCCGCGGGCCGCATGAAATAGCTCCCGTTGGCCGCATTTGGCCCGCGGGCCGCAGGTTGCCGACCCCTGTTTAACATAAATTAATTATAGACAGACCTGGTTATTATTAGCCTGTGGAACTTACAGTAGCCTGCAGGAGAAACGACTGGAATCATCCCATATGCTGCAAGTACACAGTGCGCATACACCAGCCAATGGTGCCGTGCCTAACCTATTTGCCACAACGCAGACTGGGTTTTGTGTGGTAAATTTGTCCAGTACACATTTACACTTTTTGTAGATCTAAGATACAATAAATAATTTTAAATAAATTTCATTATTCTGGGGGACTTCACAAGTTTGCTGCTAACCTTCATAAAGGGCCATTTTTTGCTCATTCGGGTGGCCCCATCCAATACAAAATCCTGCCTGAGCCACTGGTAGCCTATAATGTGTATGTTTCACTGTAAAATTTAACTTCCACATTTATATTACACATTAACAAATTACTTAGTGTGAAGTTGTTTCTCTTTGCAGGGCTACAACGAGAAGAAACGTGCTTACATCGCTTGCCAAGGTAATTCTTGCTTAAACGAAGGACGGCAGCTAACAGGTACCACATGGTACACGAATGGCTATGTCATAAGATGAATATTGTTAGCTTGTTGGCACCCTCGTGAAACGTCGTTACTATTTCCATAATATGCGAAGACTATTCACTCGAAGTAATACAAACTCTTAACTTGCTTTGTGACCTTTAACTACAACTATATGCTGGTTCTCATGTCTGTCTTGGTTTCATGTATTCGTCATATTAATTTATTTCGGATAGTGAACATCTGTACATCTTTCCCCTTATTTTGTTAGACCAGGACAAATGTTTCTGATTATGTTGGTAGAAAAAATGCTCTCAGTACTGGCCGGAGAAGAACGGCAGGCGGACATGGGGTCACTTCACCACGGAGAGTGTCAGCGAAGAAAAGGTCGCAGATTATGTCGTTAGGCAGTTTTCACTGAAGAATCAGGTTCGTTATATAGATTATTCAAAATATGCGGAAAATATGCCTAGTGTATTGGTGACCTTGCGGTAACCGTGGACACGTGGAAAATAAAGAATGCGGACAAATCGAAATCAATATGGGGGATTGCTAATAATATCCATAAATGTGTAATTAAGACGATTGGGCAAAGGCACAAAACACTGTTTTTGTAGAAGACAGAAAACATGCATTAGTAAGAAATAGTTGAAACCACATAAGTTTGAATAAGTCATAGTACATATAATAATCCTTATTGTAGTGTACGTATTCTGTGCGGGCCATCAGTGTGCCCAGAGATAAATCACTAATCGCGATGATCCACGGGGAATGACAGTGTCTCTACCGTCTTATAGGAGACGAGCGACGTGATTCATATTCGTCATTTGCACTTCACGGGTTGGCCGGACAGAGGCACCCCGCAGTATGCCTACCCTCTCCTCGACTTCCACCGTAAGGTGCACAGCTTCGACAGAGCGACACGAGGCCCACTCGTCGTGCACTGCAGGTAAATGTGGCATCTCGGTCAATGAACTGGTTAGGTGTTGTCCCATGTCAAGCAATGCCCACGGTTTTTATTGAGTATCCATTTTAACGTCTTCAACATACGTAAATTCAATGTAATAGTCATACTTATTGTGGTTTCAAAAAAGGCAAATAAATCTGCAGCAATCGTTTCCGATGCGTTGATCTTATATAGTGATTAAATAACTGAAATGTTGCACGCTTGTGCGCAGTGTTGTCACCCTATTATCAATCATCATCGTCATTATTATTATTATTAAAAATTACGTCATACGTTATACGCTAGTATTATAAGTATTTAACAAATGTACCAATTGCTTTTGACATCGTCATGGTTTTTGCTGATGTAATTTCAACTTTAATGCCACTACTTTCTCTCCATTCTTGAATTGTATTCATTTGGTCGTGATGATGCACAGTGCGGGCGTTGGGCGGACGGGGACTTTCATGGCCATCCACATCCTCATTCAGCAAGCCGAAGGCACGATCGACGTCTTCCAATGTGTCAACCTGCTCCGGACCCAGAGGATGAATATGGTTCAGACGCAGGTGAGATATCTCATTCATTTTATTCACCGATGTTATATCGATGGTACTAGGTAGACGGTGCTGATTACTGATAGAATGGGTAAGAACGGGAGGGAATGGTAATGGGAGAATGTGAGGCAGTGCAACGGCAAAGGGAGATATGTACATAAGAAGAGTTAAGCAAACGATGCAAGATAACTAGAGTTAAGCGAAATATGCAAGATGGCAGTGCAGTGGCTAAGACCAAGAGGAAAGACAAGACATGTCTAAAGCACCGAGTGACAGATAAATTAATATTTGTGACTAATAACTGTTTTGTGTTCGCCAGGACCAGTATGTGTTCGTCTATCAGGCCACGATTGAGTCGAGTCAAGCCACAGTCGTGCCGTGTTCCACTCTCAGACAGACGTTTACCGAACTGTGTAGAAACTGTCAAATCGAACAACAATTTGAGGTTTGTTGAACCCTCTAAGTTTATATATTTCTTAAAATCTCCTTAACATATTGCAACATATATTAAATTTTCATACGGCCGAAGTAAGGGTTGTCTTGCAACTATTATATAATAAACATAAATTAATATCTAACATACATCTAACTGTATAAATCAGGAGCGCGTAAACTGGCTATCATGTACGTATAATCTGAATGTATCCCTGGCAATTAAATACACTCACAACATGTCTTATATAAAGAAGAAACGCTACACGAACTTACTACACTGTTACTAAATGGTGTTAACACTACCTGTTTTTTTTTTCGGGTGATCAAAGCCTTAGAACACAGGTCATTTAAACGTTGTATTAACTGCTATTAAACTGAATATCCACATGACAGTCATACCACTTTTTCAGAATAACAATTCAGAGAAATAGAGGACCACATTTGTCACACTTGTACTGTTTCCTCCGCAGGGACTGGGCGCACTGAAGCCACTTGCTAGGAAGGTCAAGTGCGCTGCTCTGGAACCAAACAACGTCAGCAAGAACCGCAACGTTGACATTATCCCCGGTCAGTTTAACAAGATTTAACAAGATTGACACCCAGAGAATTAACTCTAGGTGGCAGGTAGACAAGGAAGCCCTTTGGCTTATCGAGAGTCCGACCCTTTTATCTATGTGTATCCCGCCCGTCTGAGGAATGTGTCGATTTTATTTTTAAACATATTCACGCTACTAGCACCCACACAATCAGCAGGTAATATGTTCCATTCAATTACAATCCTTTGTGAAAATGAAAAGTTTCTTATATCCAATTTACTCTGCTCCTTTGCTAATGCAAGTTCATGTCCTCTAGTCCTTCTATCTTTCTTAACTGAGAAAAACATATTTCTATCAATATTTTCATAACCCTTCAATATTTTAAACACTTCTATCTGATCTCCTCTCAATCTCCTGGTCTCTAGTGTTGTTAAACCGCATTTTTTAGGCGTATTTCGTAACTAAGATCCCTCAGATTTGGTATCATTTTAGTTGCTCTCCTCTGCACTCTTTCTAGCATATCTATGTCCTTCCTGCGATATGGCCTCCACGCTTGAATACAATATTCTAAATGAGGCCTAAATATTGTTTTGTACAGCGGTATTATTAGCTCTTTTTCCTTATACGTTATGTTTCGCCTAATTAATCCAAGGATTTGATTTCCTTTTGAAGCTGCAATTCCGCACTGCTCTGAAATCTTCATATCAGCACTAATGGTTAACCCTAAGTCCTTTTCTTTTACAGTAGTACTTAGTACAGTACCCCCCATTGTATATTCTACTTCTTCGTTCCCATGTCCTGTGTGGAGGCATTTACATTTCCCTAAATTGAACAGCATTTGCCACTTTTCAGACCATTTGATCAACCTGTCAAGATCATCTTGTAAATGCTGTCTATCTCCATCACTTTTAATCCTTCTAAACACTTTTGTATCATCCGCAAATTTCAACACCTTGCTTGTTATTTCATCATCCAAATCGTTGATATATATTAAGAAAAATATAGGACCTAATACTGATCCCTGTGGTACCCCACTCAATACCGATTTCCAGTTTGAAGCCTCCCCATCAACTACTACACGTTGTCTTCTGTCAATCAGCCATTGTTCTATCCAGTTTATTATACCATTTCCTATGCCATGGGCCTTTAGTTTAAGCAGTAATCTTTGATGTGGTACTTTGTCAAAAGCTTTTTGAAAATCTAAGTAGACGATATCTACTGGTGATCCCTCATCTACGCACTTAGTGATGTCTTCCAAAAAACATAACATATTTGTTAAGCATGACCTCGCTTTAAAAAAACCATGTTGAGATGGGTTTATCAAGTTTTGTTTAACAAGAAAATCCACCATGTGATCTTTAATTAGTCTTTCTAATAATTTACAAATCACTGATGTTAAACTCACTGGTCTATAGTTATCTGACTTGTTTCTCGAACCTTTTTTGAATAACGGTATAATGTTTGCTTCCTTCCATTCTAAAGGAACCACTCCCTCTTCTAATGACAATTTGAAAAGTGTTGCAAATGGTATGCTAATTTGTTCTATAATTTCCAATAGTAGTTTGGGTGGAATACCATCCATTCCAGGTGATTTATTATCCTTCATAGCCCTTATTTTCTTAGCTACCATTTCCGGGGTAACAATTAATTGTCCTAAATAGTCTGAATCTGCCCCCTTGAACTTAGCCTCTGGTATTGACAGTGAACTAATATCTTCCCTGGTAAAGACTGAACTAAAGTACTCATTCAGGTCTTCTGCCATTAAGAATCCCTCTGATATTATATTTCCAGCACTATCTTCTAGAGGACCGACCTTATCTTGAACTTTCTGTTTGCTTCGAACATACGCATAAAAACTCTTGCTGTCATGTTTTATATTACTAGCTAATTGTTGTTCATAGCTTCTCTTTGAATTTCTAATTTTAGCTGTAGCTTAGTTAAGTGCTTCTTTATAACTGTTGTAGTCATCATTTCCAGTACATCTATATGACTTCCACATCATTTGTTTATACTTAATTTTTCTAATGGCTTCTTTCGATAAGTGTTTATTTTTGGACCGTTTTCCTTGTTTTTTGAAGGGTATCATTTATCGACCATGCACTTAATTTCACTCTTTAATATATTCCAGCATTCTGTTGCCGTCTTATTTTTCAGTGTCTTATTCCAGTCTATCTTTGCTAAATATTTCCTCATGTCCTTATACCTTCCTTTGTGGAAATTTCTCCTATAGTGCTTTTTACTATTCCTTTCTGATTTTACTTTGGTGGTAAAATGTATCTGGTTGTGATCGCTACTCCCCAGTGGCTCACATATCTTGACATTGTCAACTAATTCATTCTGTGAGGACAAAACTATGTCTAACACATTCTCACCCCTGGTTGGTTCTAGCACATGTTGAGAAAGGAATGTATCTTGAACTAAAACTAAAAACTTGTGGTCCTCTCTCCCCATACTCTGTAGAGATTTCCATTGTATATGCCCATGGTTAAAATCCCCCATAATAATACAGTCCCGTTTGCTTACTTCCCTTATAGCGTTTTGTATTTTTTCATTCTCTTCTATGCTTATGTTTGGACTTCGATCAAATAACCCAACTGTTAACGTTGAGTTTCCTGTAACTATGTTACACCAAACAGCTTCTTCGCAATCTGCTTCTCTTTCTAATTTTATTTCATAAGCCTGAATAGATTCTTTAATATATAAAATAACTCCACCTCCCTTTCTTCCTATTCTATCTTTTCTAAACATTACATATCCTGTCAGTCCCAATTCAGCATCTGATATAGCGGTGGTGGTCCAGGATTCGGTTATACCTATTATATGAGGGTCAATATCTTCTACCATAATGTTTAGTTCATTTCTTTTGTTTACTATACTCCTTGCATTTAAACAAACACATTTATATCCAGCTTCAGAAGAGTTTTCCAGACTGTTATTTGCTGATTTATATGTGCTGTCTTTATCTATGCCTCCATTTTCAGGCTTTTCTGTGAGTCCCCCCTGCGAATCTAGTTTAAATAAATGCAACCTGTCCCACTGTCAACAGATTGCAGCAGATTCTCTGAGAAAACTGCTGCCCCCTTTCCACTAAGATGGAGGCCATCTCTCATGTACATATCTTCCCTCCCAAGAAAGTATCCCCATAAATCTGTGAATCCCACCCCCTCTTCTTCACACATCTGCTCAGCTAGTGCATTGATCGCCATCCTCTTGCAGTTTCTATACGTTGCCCCCCTTCCTCCCATTACTGGCAATATTCCTGACAAAATAACCTGCTCGACTCTCGTCTTCTTTAGCTTCCACACTAACTGTCTATACTTCTGTACTATCGCAGTTGTTCCCTCTCTGTCTGCATTATTTGTTGCTACATGTACCAGTATAGACCCCCCCTTGCCATGTCCTAATACCTTCTCTACCCTGTCAGTTACATGTTCAATCCTAGCCCCCGGTAAGCAAACAACGACGTCCTTCCCCTCGCTCAGTGTCTTGTCCGTCTTTCTCATAATGGAGTCACTCATAAACACCCTCTCTTTCCTCATTGCCCCCTCAATCACTGCCTTAGAATAGCTCCTTCTTCGGTTTGCATGTGTCTGGTTGTTGTCTTTTCCCCCTGTCGTCTTCTCTCCTGTCACATTCTCTTCCGATCCATTCTTTCCTGTCACTTTTTCTCTTGTCACCTTTCCTCCTGTCAGCGTCCCTTTTATCGACTTCTCTTCTATCACATTTGCTCTCACTTCCTTTCGTTCCTTCTTCTTTCGTCCCATCTCATTTTCCTCTCTCCTCTCCCGTTCCATCTTCCCTCCCTCCTTCTCTACGGTCACTTTCTTCCCTGTCGCCTTCACGCTTGTCAAGTTTTCTGTTGTCGATTTTCCGATTTCTTCCCCTCCAATCACCTTCCCTCCTCTCAATCTCCGTTCCTCACTTTTCTTGCCACTGCTATTCTCCTTCAGTCTTGCAGTATTCTCGCCTCTCTCCTTGTCGTCTCTCTCCATTCGACCTGCCTCCTTGCTAATTCCCATCTCCATTCCCTTCACAATATCTGTCAACCTAACTATCTCCTTCTGCAGACACTCCACCTTCCAACATCCAATGCACTGAAAGGTGAATCCTTCCTCCATGGTTTCTTTCCATGACTTTCCACACCCGGACAATCTAAAATCTACCCAGCTGTGGCAGTGATTGCACACCAAGTGTCGCTTTGACTTGACTTGCCGCTTGCAAGGCGCCATATCCCGATCAGAATTTATTTACTAACTTTACTAACTTAGTCTTTTTAAAGACTGTTTCCTGTGTACTACAGCACACTTTAGGTTACAAATTTCAATTACACAGCCGACTATTTATCCTAACACGAACGCTAACATTACCGGTAGTGACCTAATTTACATACAATCAATTACGTTATGTTAGGCTGCTTTATTTATTTAGGTTACGCCGCCCGACTATCGCCCTTGCTTAATTTTAACAACAATGCTACCTAATCAAAATATCTAGCAAGTACTGGCTTACACAGATATTATCTTATGTAAGTAGTTTGATGATTGTTACTTTATCTCCTATATATTCTACCACATAATCAGGTTTGTTAAATCTTGTTTACAACTTATCGAAGGCTAAGCCGCCTAAGTGAGTTACCCTATTATCACTCACTACCCTAATATCACTCACTATACTAAGGTGTTCTAAAATACTTTAACTAACTAACTTTAAGCACAACTGCTACTCAATATATGTTTATTGCAACATTATGAATGATATTAAGGCAAGAATAATACTTTTCAATCAGTAATTCCACTTGTTTATCAACTTTTTTACACCACCAATTTCTACGATCTATCTCCGCCAAATATAGCCTCGAATCAATAATTGTTGTAAATATGGTGAACAATATATAATAATATAAGTTAATCGTTTAATATGTTTTGTGAAAAGATGATCAGCAGTAACTCTCAGTTAATCGTCACAATCAAAATATTCAAATATCAACGCCGTCGATGTTTTATTTTTGATAGCTATATAATGCTATTCTGTCTGTCTGTCTGTGTGTGTGTCTGTCTGTCTGTCTGTGTGTCTGTCTGTCTGTGTGTCTGTCTGTGTGTCTGTCTGTCTGTCTGTCTGTCTGTCTGTCTGTCTGTCTGGTCTGTCTGTCTGTCTGTCTGTCTGTCTGTCTGTCTGTCTGTCTGTCTGTATGTCTGTATGTCTGTCTGTCAGTCTGTCTGCCTGTCTGTTTATTT